>PVIY010011571.1:0-64837 GCA_004026745.1 Myrmecophaga tridactyla
CATTCTGAAAGAAAACAATTGCCAACCAAGAATTTTATATTTGATAAGACTATCTTTCAAAAATGAGGGCAAGATTAAGACATTTCCAGATAAGTAAAAGCTAAGGGAAGTTCATCATTAGTAGACCTACCCTATAAGCAATGCTGAAGGGAGTTCCTCAGACTGAAAGTAAGAAACACAAGACAGTGGATAGAAGATACACCAAGAACTAAAGATTGCTAGTAAAAGTAATCGTACAGCAATTATAAATGCCAGTACTATTGTTTTATATTTTTGCCATGTAACATAATTTTTTACTTCTTACAGGTTCTAAAATGCAAATGCAAATAAAATAATGATAAATCTATTGTCTTGAGTATATAATATATACAGATACAATCTATAACAAATACAGTAAAAATGTGGGTGGAACAGAGGATTATAGGAAATGTGTTTGTATATGCTATTTAAGTTGGTATCAAACCAAATCTGATTGTTGTACATTAAGGATGCTAAATTTAAGCTCCATGGTAAACAAAAAAAAAAAATCTAAAAAAATATAATCAGAAAGAAATGAGAAGGGACTCAACATGGTTGACTACAAAAAAAGATATGTATGAAAGTAGTAATTAACAGAAGAATTCAGGAGCAAAAAATTATAAGATTTATAAACACTAAATAGCAAAATGGTAGAAGAAAGTGCTGGATTGTCAGTAGTTACTTTAAATGTAAGTGGATTAAACTTTCCAGGTGAAAGGCAGAGATTAGAAGAACAGATAAGAACCTATGACCCAATTGTATGCTGTTTTTTTTTTGATGGTGGTGGTGGTTTTTTGCATGGGCAGGCACCAGGAAATGAACTCGGGTCTCTGGCATGGCAGGTGAGAACTTTGCCTACTGAGTCACCATGGCCCACCCTGTATGCTGTTTTAAGAGCCTCAATTTAAATTCAAAGACACAAGTTATTTGAAAGTGAAAAGATGGAAAAATATTCCATGCAAATAGTAATCAAAAGAGAGGTAGCTTACCTATATTAAAATCAGATAAAATAGACTTTAAATCAAAACGGTTGCAAGGCATAAAGAAGGACACTGTATACTTACAAAGAAGCCATTTCAACAAGAAGTTATAAGAATTATAAATATATATGCACCTACAACAGATCTCCAAAATACATGAAGCAAATATTGACAGATTTGAAAGAAGACATAGATGATTTTACATTGAATGATGTTATGATGTCATGATATCATATGATAGACTTTTCACATGACAATAAAATATACATTTTTCTCTAGTGCACATGGGGCATTCTCTAGGATAGATAATATGTTAGTTAACAAAACTAATCTCAATAAATTAAAACTTATTCAACTACTACAATGTTTCTTCTCTGTTCACACTGGAATGAAGCTAGAATCCCATAATAGAAGAAGAACTGGAAAATTCACAAACATGTGGGAATTAAACAGTGCAGTCTTAAATAACCAATAGTTCAAAGAAGAAATCCCAAGGAAAATTAGAATTTATCTTGTGATAAATGAAAACAAAAGCACAGCATACCCAAACTTGTTAGATGTAGCAAAGGTTGAGAGGGAAATTTATAGCTCTATATGCTTATATTAAAAAAGAATAAATGTCTCAATCACAGACCTAACCTCACAACTAGAGGACCTAGAAGAAGAAAAAAAAAATCTAAGCCCAATTCAAGCAGAAGGAAGAAAATAACAATGACTAGAAGATAAATAAGTGAAATACAGAATTAAAACAAATCATTAGAGATGATCAATGAACCAAAAGTTATTTCTTTGAAAATAAATTGAGAACCCTTAGCTGGACTGACAAAGAAAAAAAAAAGCCAGAATGCAAATAACCAAAAATCAGAAATGAAAGGTGGGACATTATTAATGACCCTACAGGGATAAGAAGGATTTATAATAAGATACTTAGAACAATGGTATGACAACAATTAGATAACGTAGATGAAATGGACAAATTTATAAACACAAGCAAATTACCTATACTGACTCAAGAGGATAAAAAACAAAATAGAAGACTTCAACACATGAATAACAATTAAAGAGATTGAAGTAGTAATAAAAAAACGTCCTGCTAAAGAAAAGCCCAAGATCAGATGGCATCACCAGGGAATTTTATCAAACATTCCAAGAAGAAATAACACAAATCCTACTCAAATTCTTCCAAAAAATTGAAAAGGAGAGAACCCTTGCTAACCCCTTCTATGAGGCTAGCATTACTTAATACCAAAGATAGATGAAAATACCACAAGAAAAGAAAATTATAGACCAATATCTTATGAATTTAAGTGCAAAAATCTTTCACAGAATTCTAACAAACTGAAGTCAACAACACATTAAAAGATTTATACATCATGATCAAGAAGATATCACAGGTATGGAAGGGTGGTTTAACATATGAAAATCAATTAATATAATTTGCCACATTAATAGGATTAAATAAACCATTTTATCATTTCAATTGATGCAGTAAAGGCTTTTGACAAAATACACCATGACTTATGATAAAAACACTTAGAAAACTGGGAATAGAAAGAAACTTTATCATATGATAATGGGCATATATGAAAAACATCATACTTAATGGCAAAAGACTGAAAGCTTTCTAAGACCAGCAATAAGACAAGGATGCCTGCTGTCAACACAGCAGGAATATGAAACTAGGAATTAGCAGAAGAATTGAAGGGCAAAAATTTATAAGATTTACAAACACTAAATAGCAAAATAGTAGAAGAAAGTGCTTCATCATCAGTAGTTACTTTAAATATAAATGGATTACAATACTTCTAGCACTGTACTAGAAGTTTTAGCCAGAGCAACTAGGCAGGAAAAATAAATAAAAGGCATCCAACTGGAACATCAGGAGTGAAACTTTCCCTACTTGCAGATGGCATGATCCCATATAAAAGTAAATCCTAAAAAATCCACTCAAAGCTACTAGAACTAAGAAACAAATTTAGCAAAGTGCGGTACAAGATCAAAATGAAAAAATCCATGGTGTTTCTATAAACTAGTAATGAATAATCTGAAGAGGAAATCAAGAAAAAATCCATTTATAATAGCAAACACAAAAATAGGAAAAATTTAACCGAGGATAAAAAGAACTCATAAATACAAAACTACAAACCATTATCTAAATAAATCAAAGAAGACCTAAATAAATGGAAGGACATTCTGTGCTCATGTTTTGGAAAACTAAATTTTGTGAAGAAGTCAATTCCATCCAAAGGGATGTATATATTCGACACAATTCCAATAAAAATTCCAACATCCCTCTTTGCAGAAATGACAAAGTCAATCATGGAATTCATTTGGAAGGGAAAGAACCCCAAATAACCAAAATATCTTTTAAAAGGAGAACAAAGTTGGAGGGTTCATATTTCCTTATTTTAAAACTTATTATAAACTACAGTAGTCAAAAGATAATGGTGAGAGTGCCAGGGTAGTTCAGTGGGAGATCTGGGTTTGATTCCCAGTCCATGCGGGAGACCTGGGTTTGATTCCTGGTCCATGCACTAGCAGAAATACAAACAAATGAGCAAAACAAACAAAAATGCAACAAATGGTACTACATTAATGGGATACTCACATGGAAAAACAATGAAATGTCACCCCGCCATACAGCATACAGAAAAAAAAAAAAGGATCATGGTACTGGAAACAGGGCAGACTTATAGACCAATACAACTGAATTGAAAGTTCAGAAATAAATGCTCTCCTCTACTGCCAATTAATTTTTACCAGGTGCCAAGCCTAGCTAATGAGCACTTAATCTCTTCAACAAATGGTGCTGGGAAAGCTAAACATACACATGAAAAAAAAATGGCGGTAGACCTGTACCTCACACTATATGCAAAAATGAACTCAAAATGGATCAAATATAAAAACTAAATATACAAACCAAAACTATAAAACTCCTAGAAGAAAACATAGGGTAATATCTTGAGGACCATTTGTTAGGTACTGATTTCTTAGACTTTACACTGAAACCACAAGTAACAAAAGAAAAAATAGATAAATGGGATTTCATAAAAATTAAAAACTGTTGTACATCAAAGACCCTTATAATGGTAATAAAAAGACAACCTACAGAATGGGAGAAAATATTTGGAAACCACACACCTAATAACAGTTTAATACACAGAATATGCAAAGAAATCCTACAGCTCAACAGCAAATGGCAAACATAGCAATTAATATTGGGCAAAATAATTGAATAACTATTTCTCCAGAGAAATAAACAAACGGCCAATGAGCATGTGAAAAAAAAAAGGTCAAAATCATTAGTCAGAGAAATGCAAATCAAAACCACAATGAGATACTGCTTCACTCTCCTTTCAATAGCTACTATTAAGAAATGTAAAATATTGTGTTTTGAAGAGTAAGTGTCAGTCCACACTCATGTTCATAGTAATATGAACTTGCAATTAGCAACTTACTTTCTCCTGCTATCCTATAGGAACAATGCTTCTTCTGCAAAAGATTGAAGCAACCCGTGTCCATCAACAGATGAGTGGATAAACAAATTGTGGTATTACACACAACAGAATATTATTCATCCCTAAAAAAGAATAAAATTCTGGTATATGCTACAGCGTGAATGAAATTGAAGACCTCATGCAGACTGAAATGTGCTAGACACAAAAAGACTACTATTTTACAATCCCACTTTTATGAAATAATTAGAATAGCAAATTCATAGTATTAGAAACTATAATACATATTACCAGAATGCATGTTACTAATAAGTTAATGCTTAATTAGTACAGAATTTCTGTTTTGTATGGTGTAAACATTTGGTGATGGGTGGTGGTGATTGTTGCCCACCACTGAATTGTATATACGGAAGTGGTTGAAATGGGAAATTTTAAGTTGTCAACATAATAAAAATAAAAATAAAACGTGGAACTTCTACAATACAAAGAGTGAAAATTAATGCATACTATAGACTACAGTTAATAGAATAATTACAGTAATATTGTTTCATCAATTTTAATAACCGTACCATATTAATGCAAAATGTACCTGAAAGTGCATTTTGGGGGTATACGTGTACTCTGTACGCGCTGCATGAATTTTCTTCAAACCTGCAACTGCTCTAAAAGAGTAAAATAAAATGTAAAAAAAGTTGCAGAATTGTTTATCAGGAAATAAAAGCCCTCCCATCGTTATTGGTCAAGAATGGGCCCAACAGTGTTAATTTTCTTGAATTTTTGGCACATTAATTTCTGAGTGCCCCATAGGTTATCTGAAGAGTGGGAGATGAAACATGTGGCTTGAGTCCTAGTTTTAACTTCTGTGTAGACTAGTCAACATGGCCACGTCTAGAGGATTAAATTCAGGTGAAAGGTTTTTAAATCATCCCTAACACTGCTTATTTGCCTTAATCAGTTTTGGCTGAATGACTACAGCACCCCTGGATTATTTTGCTTCATTTTTCTGTTACTTCATTTTACTTCCCATATTGTGGCTTTTTACTTTCTCCTGCTATCCCATAGGAACAATGCTTCTCCTGCAAAGTAGGAGTTTTCTTTTCCACACCTCAGGTGACATTGGGCCAGAAGGCAGGGAAGGCATTCTATTCCCCTCTTCTCATCCAGCCTTAAAGCTATTCACCACCCCTCCCATCCAAACTTCCCCAGCTTGGAATCTATTATCATCAGATTTTACCATCACTCTCCCTCCTTGCTGCTCTCATGAGTAGAACCTCAGGTCTCAGCCAGTCTTTCACCATTTTAGCCCCTGACTCACATCTCCTCTACTCCTCCTTTCCTCACTCAGACCTCTTGCTAGTCCTTGAACATCTGACTAGTGTCCTGCTTCAGAATCTTTGAAACAACCACTTCCTCTAACTGCAGCTTTTTTATTCTGGATACCCAGGCCACTGTCTTCACTCTAAGATGACCTCTCACTTATGCTTGCCTGAACGTTTTACTTAAACTTGCATAATTCCCATATTTTCTATAGACATCTTCTGCCTTATTTCCCCCTAAATATTTAGCCTACATGAATCATAACTATTTTGTTAATTATCTGCTGGTCTCCCTGATCCACCCACCTCCACCTCCACTGCCAAACCTCACCCCCACCCCAAGAACATAAGCTCCAAGAGGGCAGGGGCTTGATTTCTGGCTATACTGCTGACTCAGAATATTGCTGGGCACATAATAGTCACTCCATACAAATTTGGTAAATAAATGAAAGAAAAAGTGAATGAATAAAACTTTCTATGTACTTATGTTTCTGGTTATTCCTTCACAATTAACATAATGCTGAAATATTTTTAACTTCAGTCTTTTGAAGATTTTAACTTTTAAAATCTTTTAACTGTCATGTTTAGTTCTTTCATATTTATGGTGATTGCTGTTATATTTGGTATTATTTCTATCATCTTATTTTGTGTTTTTGGAAACCCTGCTATTTCTAAGCTTTTTATTTTACTTCTCTCCTTTCCCATTTTCTGCATTTTTTATTCCCAGTTTGTCCCTCTACTGATTTGGAAATTATATATATCAGTCTTGGAATCATTGCTATTCTATTCATAGCTTAATTGGCTAGTCTAAGCAAAAGACATTTTTTTGTAGACAAAGAAAGTAGCTTTAAGCACATTCATCTACCACATCCTCTCTTGAGAATCTGTAAAGTTCAAAGGCAAAACAGAGTTTTTAAGTGCAACTTTTGAAACTAAATGAAACTTAGTATGAGGTATATCTCTGTGCAAACAGGAACTTTTAAGGTGAAACCTACTAGTTGTATTGAGAATACCAGTGGTTGTTTTAGGACAATCTAACTGCAGAGTAGAGTCATTTGGGAACTTTTAAATCAACACTGATGTCTGGGCCCCATTCCAATCCAATTAAATCACAGTTTTTGGGGGTGGGCACAGTAAGTGCCCCAGGTGATTCTAAAGGGTAGTCAGAGCTAAGTGTCACTTTTAATTCATCCACATGACTGGACTGGGAACACATTGTATTCTACATCCTAAATATTTTCATACCACCTTCAATTTCTAAATTTATGTTTAAACCAGATGCAATTTATAGCATTCTGATTTTGCACAAAGAATCCCTTCACAATATTTGACAGGCCTATTTTTTAGAGATTCTTTTGGAATATGACATTTTATAACATAGAATTATAAGAAGTATAAGCAATGATTTGCTGTTAAGTATTTAACAGTTGACTTTCTGGGGGGGAAAAGCCTGTGTTTGCCAATTTTCCTGGTATAAATACTCCCACCATGATCAATTCCAAGCTATTAACCTGCTGTCACTGAAAATGGAGTTGGGAAAAAATGTTCACAATTAGCTCTGCTGAGCTGGTGTGAGGTGGCTCCAGGACACGGCTGAGAGTAAGGTTATCAACCATTCTATATAGAATGATGAATCCATTTTATAAAAAGAAGATTACAAATTACAGAGAATTTAAGTGACTTCTTGCAAACTAAAAAACCAGTTAATAAAGCAATATTTGTAATTTATGTCGAAGCAGTATGTGAGAAGAAACTCTGAAATACATGTGTAAATACATACATACACACACATGAATTAATGTCTTAATAAATGTAAAAATATTTATTGACTGATTTTTGTATTTGATGCCAGTTTGTGAGGCTCTTCATTGCTTATTAAAATCTTATATTCATTAAAATGTGCTTCTTGTTTATCTACTATACTCCATTTCCAAGAGAAGTCTACTCTTCTGCAGACTAAAATTTATTTTAATATCTGACATGAAATTCTACTTCAATTGTCTTCTATTCCAAATATGACTTGTCTATCTTTTTTCCAGATTTCTTTAAATTTAAAAAATTTCCTCCAAAATAATTTATAATATTGATTGATATTGACCAATTAAATTTATAATTGAGGGAAAATGAACATTAATTCAAACATTAAGAACTTCTTCCATTAGAATTTTAAAGGTTTTGAACGGGAAGGTGCTGCATATTTCTATTTAAGCCATTCTTGGATAATGTGTTATTTTTTTGTCACTATGAATGGAATTTCTTTCTTCATGTATAGGAAAACATTATTTTATAGTTATAATTATTTTATCAACTATGTTTCTGAGAAATTCACCTATATTTTCTAGGTATAAAAATATGAATACAATAAAATGTCATGTATGTGTGCGTGTTTGAAGGGTTAGAAGAATTACCTAGAGTTCCACAATCATTATACAATTAGGAACAATTTTTGTGTCTTTATTTCAACTTACAGTTTACAGAGTTTTGATAATGATTTTCATTTATTTTGTAATCAATGTATGGTTGCCCACGTCTAGGAATGTGTTTGTGTGTATATGTAAAGATATAAATTATACACACAGCAATTTTTCATCCAAAATTTTAAGCATTTATCCATTTTAACATGAATTTCATCTCATCACTACTTTTGATGGCTGCTTATATGATTGTATATGTTTATTTAACCATTTTGCCAGGGTAAAACAAATTGTTTCTAAGTTTTTGCTTCTAAAATAGTATAGTACTAAATAGCTTTATGTTTACCCTAGTTTTTGTACATAGGATTATTTCTAGGAACTCTTTCCTGGTCTGTCAAAATGTTTCAATATGTCTTCATGAAAAAACTTTGGCAAACATGCTTCCATTTTTCTTATAAGTGTAAAATCAAAACAATAATTTTGAATCTTCTATAAGAAAGGTAAGGAAAATAGCATTTTTTGTTTCACCTTTCAGCATGTCAATGTCTCCACTACCCACATGCCTTTACACAATTTAATGCAGGATTTAAACCTAATCCAAAGTTCTTTTTCTTTTATTTTTAAAATTTACTTTTGCATGCAAATTTACAATAATTTAGTTTATTTCTATTTGTTTATTCAGTTTAATGCTCAGAGTCGATCCCTTTCACTATAATAACTTGTATAATCAGGTACTCATTTTTGACCCGGTTATCATTGTTCTGAGCATTTCGTTTTAAAGTTAATCATTAAGATGATCTGACTGTCCTATTTGCTCTATCTGCAAATGTTTATCACAGCTGAATGACATATGACTGGTTACTCTATTTTTATTTTCTCCTACTCTTTTATGTTGCAGAGATACATTTGAAGGTCCATTATTGTTCCATTATACGTACCCTGTTTCATTTGTTGTTGTTCATAGAATTAGATCAAATTACTGAGTTATTGGAATGTCATTATATATATATATGCATACACACATATTCAAATGTGCTTTCCATAAATTCTAAGACCTAACATCGAATATATATATATGTAAATATATTCATTTTGAAACTACAGAGTTTTGTGGGCAAACCAGGACAGTTAATTATAACATTATCACTCGAATTGTCTCAGTTAGTTTCCCTTTCTAAGGAGAAAATAAAACTCAAGGCAACTTTTGTGTCTTTTACACAAACACTTTCAGAGATTCTTCTTTCCCACTTGACATTAATACTGCATGTGGATGATGTTTCGCAGAGGTGTATAATCCTCAAAATGGGCTATGCGCATTTTGTCTCTAGAATGTAACCTTTAGTAGTTGTGTCCAAGACCTCTGATGTGTCCTTTTCATCCACTACTTAGAGATTGAAATTTGGCGTTCAGCCATAATTTCTTTCAGCTACTATTCGTGCATTGTTATTCACTTTCTCCCAGGCCATAGCATACTTCATGATGCCCTTTATAATATGAGCGTGCATAGCTACTGTTACTATCTGTTTTCTACACCAATTTCTGGAACATTCACCTTCCCTGAGTATTTATATAATTTGCATTGTAACACCCTTTGTGACAATTTTTCTAGGAACGTTTGATTCCCCTACAGTATTATTTGTTACACCCACTTTCATATCAACTCCCCAGAATGCAACATAAAGACAGAGACTAAATTTGAGTAAGAAGGTGTTTAGAAGAAGCCAATAAATAAAGAAAATTCCAGAACTAAACTTTTCTTGAATGAGAAAATGTGACATTACTCACTCTCATTATTTGTTGACAGGTAATAAGAAAAATATATATTGATGTAATCTTCAGTGCAGTCTACAGTATTTTGGAGAGCAACCAAACTTTAATAGGTTTGTGCTTTTCTGCAACAACATTAACCCGATTTAACCAACATTTAAACCTTCTACACTTGACTGCAACCTGTTTTTCCAGTTTCTTTTCCTTTCTTTTATGTAAGAGGTAGTGTATTGTAACCAGCAGTATGATGATAAATGCTTAACTACTGTGTTTCTGGAAAGTAAACCACAAAGCTATGATACACAGTGCTTGCCAATTTTTGAGGTGAAAATGCTCCAACTATGGCTGATTTCTAGATGCTCTTTGGAGGTGAGATGTCCATAATCAGTTCTTGGGATTCAGTATAAGTATGTTCCAGGCCACCCCTGGGCATACTGGAATCAGATTGAAGTTTCACTCTATTATTTATTATATATGTGACTGAGATCAATCTACTAAATTTTATCGTTTATTATACTGCCTGCAAAATAACTTATCACACAGGGAGTTTTGAGAAATAGAGATGCTCAGTGCAAAGCAGTGTGTAATTAGCAAGCAATAGCTTGACATTCATTGAATAGTATGCATTATTGTTTTTATTACATTTATGACTGTGAAGTTAGAATTTAAAAATGATTATGATTACTGATTCATTATGAAGATATTTCTTTTTACTTTCTAGTATATTAGAATAGCCAGAAGGAAATGCACAAAATTACTGGACTATAAATCCAGCTGCCTTGATCTTTGATAATGATTATATATATACATAGCCTTTATCTTGTGATTGTAAAAGCCTTGTGACTGACTCATATGTATATCCTCTTATCCTGTTTTTCAACTTTAGAGTCCTATGATCACTAAAGTCAGCCCCTAATGTTATTAGTGACGTGCCCTGAGATAGCCCAGAACTAACCCATCACAATTTCAAACTATTTTACTAGACAGAGCTGCATCTAACCACAATTAGCCTGCCTGGCATGCACAGTAGCTTAAACTTTAACCTATTAGTGAACTTTCCTTCATTGTAAAACTAAAAATCATGCCTATCGTTATATAAAGACTTCCATTTTCTTATGTTCTGTGACTAAGCATGTAATCAATCTGAGCCTGCTCAATAACTAGATCATCTCTAATCTTGTCAAATACTAGCCATTGCATTCATTATCCTAATGAATGGCCCATCTTTTGATACTATAAAACTAGCAGAGTTACTGCAGTTTGGGGTGACAGATTTTGGGGCCAATGGGCCATCTGATCTCCTGCTTCATGCCTAGCAATAAATTCTTTCTTCCCCTTGAAACCCCCATGTCATGGATTGGCTGTTATGCACATCAGGCAGAAAACAGACCACTTTTGGTCAGTATCACATTTTCCTACACCCCTACACATCCTCTAGTTTTTTTTCCCTACATACTTGCTATTTTCCAAACATACAGATTTTCTTTGCTTTGTTCTTGCTATTTTCCTGAATTATATATATGTCACATTAGAAGACGTGCTCAGATGATCACATCCCAGTTTATCAAAGCCTATCTCTGCTACCACTTCCTCTAGAAATTCATTCCAGTTCACCCCCCCAAAATAACTTCTATCCCTTTGATTTTTCAAAGCACTTTGGTTGTATCACTCAAGATGCTGATCTTTCTGTTAAGTGATACACCATTTCATTAATTCTAAACTACAGATTTTTCCTTCATTGTGCCGTTCCTGAACTTTATTGTTGTGATCTTAAGGTAGAATAATGATGAGAAATTTCTTATCAATTAAAAATGCTTTAATAACACTTCACATTATAGGCTAGTGTTAATATGATGTAGGGATATCCCTTCAAATGTCAGTTATGCCACAGCTTTCTTATATACCATTATAAACACTTATAAAAATCAAAAGTGAGAATCTATCTGTGGACTTATAAAAATCAAAAATGAAAATCTATCTGTGGATATGAACTATTCTTCACTTGTGAATATTCAATTTGAGTCTCTTTTATTCTGTAACAGGTTGTTATAATCTATTTTATATTTATATAACATAAAATGTTATATATTTTAGCTCATTCAACAACTTGCAAATCATACTCCAGCTTGTAGGGACAAATCTAGAATTAGGAGAAATGAGTAACTATCTATGTGCTATGATTTTTAATCGAAGATTAGAGAAATTTAATTCAAATGAGCTGAAATAAAGTGGGAATTTGTGATTACTATATTAATAGTTATAATTTTCAAAAGGATAAAATTATGGCTTATATAAATATGAAATGAACACTTGTCAAAGATTTTATACTAGCCAAGAGTCATTTGAAAAGTAATATATGTATATGTACATACATACAATTTTATGAGGTAATGTTAGAATAAGATTTATAATTAGATTATTGTTTGATGTGAAACCTGTTAATGTCTTCCATGGTAATAAATCTTTGTCTATTTTGGGTCCTGCAGAAATAAATTTTCTGAATTGGTACTGGACAAAAATGTACAAGTTAATATCTCTCTCCTCACATAGAGGTGAAGTAGGCAGTAAATAGAATGTCAAGTCCAAAAGTGCACGAAATGAATTTCTAGTAATTTCTTGGGTCTTTTTCTATGTTTGGATAATTTTTTAGATGTCTGTTTGCCTCCATTAAAAGTTTGAATTTAGAGCAGGGTTTTCAAATTATCTGGAGTGACAGACTAGTTTTATTTATTTAGTTTTTCTGGAGTGTCACACTAATCAATACATGTCCTCGTATGTGTTTTTATGACTGTCCCTGTTTGTGCCACATGCAATTCACCAAGTAAACTTGACAGCACCCAAACTGTTCTATACATTGTTCAATTAGATGACTATACTATTAATTTACTTGGACATCA
This sequence comes from Myrmecophaga tridactyla, assembly GCA_004026745.1. NCBI lineage: Eukaryota > Metazoa > Chordata > Mammalia > Pilosa > Myrmecophagidae > Myrmecophaga > Myrmecophaga tridactyla. The sequence goes on from PVIY010011571.1 coordinate 12,848, forward strand.
CTGCAATGATAAGTTGCTCTTAGATTGTCCAAATGCTAACTCTGAGTTTCTGTACTTATCTTGACAGGCTTGCGACAAGTAGTTAGGGGATGTAGTACTGGCTTGCCGTCCCCTTTGAGCAACATTGCTCTAGCTGGTGTGGCTCTGACATTCTCACATCTAATAGTTTGACTTTACATTTTGTTAATATTGGCTATCATCTCAGGAACATTGCTGCATCTGTTTTAAAATGTAGTCATCCATGTAGGCAATGCATAGAATTCACCCAAGAAAACTAATCCATGGAAATAAGTTTTCTCAAAGAAAGTATGATAAACTTTACAGTGTTGGGTTTTCAGTTTAGCAGCTGAATTAAAATGAGAGATTTCTAAATTAGCTGAGACATTATAAAACTTATAATATTTCTTCCTTATCCCTGCCACTCAGTAATTATTAGACTATGTGGTGAACTGGTTAACCTTAAATTTTCATCAGATGTACATTTTAACCTGCAGTTTATAATAAGAGAAAATGACTCAAATCACAAGAAATGTACACTTGGTACCTTTAGAAGGTTAATAAAAGTGCAAATCACTTTAAAGTTAAGCATTAGCATTTGCTAATCTTCAACACTTTAATTACTCTCCTCTAAGAGTGTTGAAATGTAATGTCGCTGCCACAAAGGTAAGCCCCTTGGTCCCTTTATTTCAATTTTTTGAACCTGAATAATTATCTTTATAGTTACCTTTTATCTGTATGAAAAGGACTGAGAAATTTTCTCAGAGATAGCTTAAAAAACATGCATCAGTGGATAGATCAAACAAAGAGCTTAAAGGAGCTTCCATTCTGTGGATAGGCTGTGGGAGGCAGATCATAAATGCGAGACAGAATAAATAAGTGCTACATAAATAAGTGTGTTTGAAGATAATAATTATTCAGGAAAGAAGAAAAATAAAGAAGGGTGGAGTGGGTTGTAGGAAATTCAGAGTGTGGGGGATTGTGAGTGTGGGGTGTGGGACGAAGGGGAAGTGTATGTTGTGATGTTAGCAAGTGTGGTCAGTATCTATCTCCACGCAAAGCAGAAATATCAGCAAAGACTGGAAGAAGGTGGCATATCTGGGGAAATACCATTTCATGCAGAAAAAAAGAGTTGAAGCAAAAGATTAAGGCAAGGTTGTGCCTGCTTATGTTCAAAGGGCACAAAGAGGAGGAAAGGAGCTCAGAGAGGTCTTGTGGGGGAGGGGTGAATGGGACTGCCTGACATATTTTGTCTTACCCCATGTAGTAGTTAGGTTTAGGTGTCAACTTGGCCAGATGATGGTGCCTAGTTGTTTTTTAGCTGTGGACTTAAATAATCAGCATGTGAGTTTCATCTAAGGCTGATCACATCTGCGATTGGCTAAGAGGAGTGTTCTAGTTTGCTAGCTGCCGGAATGTAACACACCAGAGACGGATTGGCTTTTAATAAAAGGGGATTTATTTTGTTAGTTCTTCAGAGGAAAGGCAGCTAACTTTCAGCTGAGGTTCTTTCTTACATGGGAAGGCTCAGGGTAATCTCTGCTGGCCTTCTCTCCAGGCCGCTGGGTTCCAACAACTTTCCCCGGAGTGATTCCTTTCTGCATCTCCAAAGGCCTGGGCTGAGCTGCAAGTGCTGAGATGAGATATGCTGAGCTGCTTGGGCTGTGCTATGTTACACTCTCTCATTTGAGCACCAGCCAGTTAAGTCAAACATCAGTCATTGCAGCAGGCGCGCCTCCTAGCTGACTGCAGATGTAATCAGCAACAGATGAGGTTCACGTACTACTGGCTCATGTCCACAGCAACAGAACTAGTTGCCTTCACCTGGCCAAGTTGACAACTGAATCTAACTACCAAAGGGAGTGCCTTCCTTAGTGAGTGAAGCTTGAAAAGAGAGGTCAGAAACATGAGAAGGAGCTCAGCAGCCCATCACCCCTCAGCTCAGCACTCAGAGAAGCTCAGACCCAGACTTTTGGAGATGCAGAAAGGACTTGTCTCGGGGAAAACTGTTTGAACCCAGAAGCAGGAGGGTAGGCCAGCAGACCTCACTGTGTTCCTTCCCAGGTGAAGAGAGAGCTAGAGGAAAGCCAGCTGCTTTTCCTCTGAAGAACCATACATTTGTAACTAAATAAATCCCCTTTACAAAATCAGCCCATTTCTGGTTCATTGCATTTCAGCAGCCTTAGCAAACTAAAACACCACTACATTCCTCTGGTTATTGCTTCTTCAACCAGTTAGGTAGGGCCCAAGGGCACCCCCACCTAGGGCTGTCTCCCCTTCAAGGATGCCCATGGGAGTCAGCTCTGCTGGCAAGTTCCTGAGCAAACCTGGAAGTGTAAAGATAACCCTCCCTGGGGTATTTCATGACCAATAGGTGATGAGTATGGGTGAATGACTTTCTACCCATCGTGCCCAGACGTAAAGTATCTAAATACCTCAGAGGGGCCTGGCGGGATTGTGTTATAATTGCCCACAGAGTTTAATAGCATGTGCTTGGACAGGCCTTTCTTCTCTCTACTTGTCTCTCCAGACACCTCATTCCGGCTGTCTGGAATCATTTCCCTAAATAAACTTCTCGTTCATAAACCCCTCTTTCATTCACTCTTTGCTTTCTGGGATAATCAAAGCAAAGCCAGGAGCTGGGTGGCCAGGTCATATAGAATATATAGGCCACTTAGGAAGGGGCTTTTAAGAACTTTGGGGCTTTTCTTTGGGTATGGTGGAGTTTTGGGTCAAAGAGTAGGATTTTCAGGCTCAAAGAATAGAAATTGAGAAGAAAAAGAGAAAGCATGGACCTCACACACAGAAGTACAAATTCACAATCTTCAGTCATTATAATAGTCATACTCAGTTTTTATAATCTAAAATCTGAGTATGAATAATATTCCTAATGGCCAAAATGAGAAATTTTGTGTTGTACATATGTTACTGCAATTTTTTTTAAAGTGTGTTTGAAGCCAGATTCATAAAAGCCATGGTTGACATCTCTTGTTTCCTGTGAAGAATAAGATACATTGTCTTTTCCTTCATATTTCTTACATCCTGAGCTAAGTGAAAAAAATCCTAAATATGCTCTTGAGGCTTTGTAGAAGTAGAAGAGGAACCAAGCTGATTGTAATTTTATTTCTTATGACTACTGAATATTGCTACCGTTCATAAATGCATAAAGCATTTTAAATACATGGAGAATACAACTCATTCAATAAAATTATGTTAATAACAAATCATTTAGTTTTTATTTGATATTTCTGGGAATAATCTTTAAAAGAATGACTATTGCCTTAAGGCTCAGTTCTTTAAGAATCTGTCACTGGAGTCCCAAGAATAATCTTACTTCATCTCTTACAGAAATAATTAAGTCTAGTTTGTCTTCATGCCTATATATCACCTCTCAAATTCTATATTGCTATATTGTATTCTAACATGACATAGTTTTTCTAGAGTGTATTTCTAAAAGGTGGGGAGGTTGGTTTCTCACACCACTCAAAGAGAAATGTGCTGTGCTTTGTCAGATTCTATTTCAAGTGAACTTCCCTTGGCATACCAATAATAATCTGTGTGTTTGTTTTCCCTTCTCCTAAAGGAAACTTTGATCCTTAGAAGATTTAACTTTTTAGATCAAAATGTTATATATTATTTAAATTTTAAAATAAAATCATGCATAATTTTAACTTTTTCCTGACTTTGTAAATATACTTTTTTTTTTTTATGTAGAGAAGCTGTGAGTCTATGGAAAAATCATGAGTGAAATTCAGGATTCTCATATACCATCCTGACACCAACACCTTGCATTGATGTGGGACATTTGTTACAGTTCATGATAGCACACTTTTATAATTATATTATTAATTAAAGTCCATGATTTAACTTAGGATTCACTGTTTGTGTAGTGTAGTTTGTTTCATGCTATTTTGATTACTGTGGCTTTGAGAGATTTATTTTAATACAATTTTCCATGATTTATCTGTCAAGGACTCTGAAGGAATTTTGCCATACTTGGAAACTAGCAATTTAACCTGCAACAGTTTCATGGACACTGGCAAAAGGCATGAATGTCTTGGGTTAGGACAAAAGACTGTTTGTTTTTTTTTAACTCATGGCACAGCAAATGTCCCGAGCTTTATGTTGAGGTTTGCACAACCCTCACCCCAGTTCAATGGAGGTGAATTGAAAGTGAGCACAGATGCTTTCCCCGCTTTTGGTCAGAATGGCATCGTTGATCCCAAGGTGCCAGGACCAGACTCATCCTGAAGGCTGTCTCTGGGTGGGAGCTTTTTGATTGTTCCCATGGAGATGTGACCCACCCAATTGTGGGTGGTAACTTTTGATTAGTTTCCGAGGAGATGTATCTCCACCCATTCTGGGTGGGGTTTGCTTACTGGAACCACATAAGAAGGAACCATTTTGGAAAGAGCCACAGGAGCCCACACAGCCAGAGATCTTTGGATATTAAGAAGGAAAATGCCCCTGGGGGAGCATTATGAAAACAAGAAGCCTGGAGAGAAAGCTAACAGACGCCATGTGCCTTTCCAGTTGAGAGAGAAGAAACCCTGAACATCATTGGCCTTCTTGAACCAAGGTATCTTTCCCTGGATGCCTCACATTGGAAGTTTTCATAGGTTTGCCTTAATTTGGACATTTTCACAGCCTTAGAACTGCTATCTTGCAACTTAATAAATTCCCCTTTTTAAAAGCCATTCAGTTTCTGGTATATTACATTCTAGCAGCTTGCAAACTAGAACACAAGCTTTCTAGCCTCTGAAACTGTGAATCAACAATTCCTGTTGTTAAGCCAACCCATTGTATGGTATTTGTTTTAGCAGCTAGGAAACTAAAAAACATGTTATGTAAGCATATGTAACTAATATAATTTAGAAAGAAAGGAAAGATCTAGGGAAGATTTTGCTTTTCTAGGTATTATATTATGATGTGTTGATTAAAGAAATTCAATGTGTCAAAAAGGATAAGAAAATTGTAATGGAAAGAAATAGCTTAAAAATAGAGCCTATTATGTTACTGTTTATATAATTTAGCAGATTGTAAATGTATAATTACGAATCAGTAGGCACAAAAGGAGTAGTTAGTCAGTGGTTTTGACTCAGCTGGCTAAGTTTTTGGAAAAATCTGTTTATGTGCTTCTTGGCTTAGGAAAAATTCTAAATAAATCCTCAAGCTTCCATGTCCTTAAACCAGGGAATATGATGAGATATCACTTCTGAGATTATATTCTGTTAAATGGATTGGTTGACCTTAAACAGAGAAATTATTTACCTAACTTAGTTACATGGGCCCCTTTAAACACACTGTTTCCTATGGCAGATAGTTGTAAAGGATGTCAGAGAGATTTGAATCTCGAGCCGGATTCAGTGTGCCTTTGATGGCTTCTTTGGTGGAAATGGCCAAGTAAGGAGGAAGGCATGTGGCCTTAAGGAGTTCAAAAAGGCTCCCAAGCTGACAGCCACAGGACAATGGGGACTTCAGGCTGATAATTGCAAGGAAATGAATTCTACCAAACAATCTGAATAAGTCTGGAAGTAGATTTTCTTTTACACTCCAGATAAGAGTCCAGCCCAGCTGATCCTTAATTTGGGCCTTGTGAGAACCAAGGCAGAGAACCTAGCTAAACCCACCTGAAATTTGTGGGCAAGTTAATAAATTTGCATTTCTTTAAGCCACTATATTTGTGGTCATTTGTTATGCAACAAAAGAATATTAATATGCTTCAGAAAGAAAATTATCCTATTGTTGAAAACTGACGTCAATGTTTAGCTTTTCTCAAAAAGGGAAATTTGGGGTGAGGAGAGAGTATAAATAAAATCAGAATATTTTAGAATGCAATGAAATCTATTTTTGAAAAATGTTTAATGATAAGAAAATTTTTGCATTGTGTTTAAGTGGAAATTATGGGATACAGATCATATCCAGATCTTATATGTTCATAAAATGACCCTAGAAAAAAATTAAAAAATAAATTTACTTAAAAGAAAACATTGATTTCTATGATGAGATGATAAGGGTTATAGTTACCTTTGGGAGAGTAAACAGATCCCCTATACCTTCTTCTTTGAGAATCACCATTGCCCACAGATGCTGAGGAACAGCAAATTCCTAGCTCTATATGCCACAGGGCACTGATTATACTAAGGCAATCAAATACTTTGTCCTTGAGAACGATGAATTAGATTGTGAGGTAAAGCTATGGCTGGGTCAGTTATTTTCTGCTATACATATTTACGCTAAAGGACAAAAAACAAATTTACAGAGAAAGGAAATGAAGATGACGGAAAGAAAGGGAAGTGAAACAGATACAGTTTCTGAGTCTTCCTTTGTAAGTTTTTTCACCCTTCCTGGTTGTGGGTTTCCTCAAAGTCACTGCATCTGTCCGATCAGTTCCCCTTCTGGGCTCAGATTACTGAGTGGGTTTCTATTCATTACAATCAAACAGTTCACAAAAGGATAGTGAATGATTTTAATTTTCTTTTGGGTAATTTTTCAGATAATCCAAATTGTTTATATTAAATATATAGTGCTTTTATAATCCAGCAGAAGACACTTCCATTTAAATTTATTCAAAAAGTAGGCAAGAGAAAAGGAAAAATCAAACAATACAGTTGTATAGTCAAAGTGACAATGTATGTATATATATTTATAAAAGCATCTAAGTCCCAAAGGACTTGAGATGGCATAGAGTAAAATAAATACAACACGGATAAAATTAATTTAAAAAATATGAATTAAACCAAATATAGAGATGGTAGATATCTCACCAGGAAATAAGGAAAAAAATATCATGAACATGAAATTTGGCTGTGGGTTTTCTAGCAACCAAGCGTAAAAGAGAGCATGATGGGTGATATTTTATTCATTGCATGATTTAAAGAAGCACCCCAGTTCTTTAGGAAAGACACAGTTTTTCTCTGGTTTTCAAATGTGAATTGAAATGCTTTACTGTATACCATTGTAAAATGTGGACGTTAGAAAAGTCAGAAAGATGATGTTGCCTAAGCATTTAATTGTGCCAACTAGAAATATGTGACTTGGCAAGGTAAAGTAATATGGTTCAAGTGAGACAGAAATAAAAGCATTTTGGTAGATGGTGCAGAAATATTATCCTACATAAATGTTCTTTTATATTGCATTATTTAAATGATAATATGAAATCATTTCTAGGGAAGTAGAAGTCTTGGGGTGTAGGTTTGCAGTTATAAAATTATAAAAGTTATGAGAATTTGAAAAAATTGACATGCATTATTTTATTTTTCTCAAAAATAAAATTGAATTCTAACAGGGTCTCGAGCTGATGACTCCTGCCATTATCACATAAGACAATTGCTCAGTGAGTGCCTGGACTTTACATATTTTGTGTTGCTGATTGAAGTGAGAGCTACATCTTTGCATGACAGATGTGCAGGTGGCAAGTTAGCATTCATATTATTAAAAAAAAATTAAGGAGACTTATTTGTAGTTTTGCCCAAGTAGGGGGTACTTAAATGTATCAACTAAAATAAGCAAAATGATGCATGTGAGAAGAGAAAAAAATAACCCAGGAAGTAAAATCCGGACTTGAAATTGAATCTATGCTACCCAAGCAGTCACTAAAATCCAAATGAGAAATGTCTCTGATTTGTGTAGTATAAGAAATAAAATCCAAAGTTGGTGGAAAATACTGGTGTCACATACCTAATATGTAGAAAATAACATTTGTACAGTAGAAAAGAATGTGATATATTAACCAAAATCTTATCCGGTTTCAAATACAGTTATTTACTTTTTACTTCAACCAGACATTGAGCTCTATTTGAGTGGTTTAAAGGTCTGAATTATTCAAGGGTGCTGTGGAAAAGCAGCAGTTTCATTTTAGTTCAACAGATAATATTACCTTCCAATTGCTGCCAGAAACCAAGGCCATGGAGATGATTTGGCCAAAGGCCCAGTGTAATCAAAGCCACTACAGGTAAAGTGAAACGTTTAATTATAAACCTCATTTTTCCCAATGCCTTCTTGACTAAATGGTTGATCAAATGTGAACACAGACTGTGACTGGTGATTGTGGTCGCTGTGTAGACAGAGGAAGGAAATTAAAGAAAGGAATCTGTTCATGTAATTTTTGCCTGGATAAGGATCAACTCTTGAGTGAATATAAAACAAGAGAGTAAAATTTGGAAACTGATAGATAAGCTGAGGTTGGGCATGACATTCATTGACAATATCACACTAATAGTAATTGAAGGTGAAGAGAAACAAGGATTAGATTTTAATGGGCAAAAGATTATGCCAAGCAATTGCTGCAAGAATCAACAAAGCATGGCATGATACTAAAATGCTTACACAAAGAAAGAAGAGATAGCATAATCAAATATGGGGGAAAGCTGTTGAGAATTCCTTAGGCAGTTTAAGGGCTTAGAGAATGAACATGAGTCGGGAAATGAAACTATAAGAAAGCAAAACTACATTTGTATTTATTTATAAAATTAGGGAATACTGGAATTAAAAATAAGCATAGGCATATAAAAATACATATGTACCATGGTTTAATATTTCCCACATATGTAATATAATATGAATATACATTTATATATGCCTATTTATATATATGTGTATATAGATACACATACAGAGACATGCACATACATGTTTGGATTTCATTTCAGTATTGTTTATTTTACAAAAAATTGGAAACAACCTAAAATGCCATTAACATTATGTACTTTTAAAGGGGAAACGCACCATATATAATAAACCAGAAACACAGAAATAATAAATACATGTATGCGTATATACACACATATATACATGCCCACACACACACATATATATATACAAACACACACACATGTGCACATATATCTGTATATGTGTGTGGTGGTTTGGAACTGTATGTACACCAGAAAATCATATTCTTAAAGCTAATCCATTCCTGTGGGTGCAAGTCTCTTGTAAGTAAAACACTTTGATGAGGTTACTCCAGTTAAGGTGTGGTCCATGGTGGGTCTTAATCTCTATGGGAGTCCTTTATAAATGGGATGAATAATAAACAGGGAAAAGAAAGCCACAGGAACAAGAAGCTGAAAGCAAGGAAACCTGGAAGAGAAGGGACAGAGCAGCAGACACAGCCATGTGCCTTGCCATGTGGCAGAGGACCCAAATATCATAGGCAGAAAAGCATTGCCTTGATGATGCCTTGATTTGGACATTTTACTAGACTCTTGGTGTAAGCTAATAAATTTCCATGATTTACATCCCATCCGTTTCATGGTATCTGCTTTGTACAGCTTAGGGAACTGAAATAGTGTGTTTCCAAAGAGATATGTACTAACAGATTTTTCATACAGAATAAAAATGGAAATTGACATGCATACTGCTAGAGCTATATAAGTGGAGGAGAAAGTGGGGGAGAATGTGTAACTATCACCAGTTGCTAGCTTGGAGGGTGGGTCTAGTGGGGTGAAAAAGACTTACATTTCTTAACATAATTTTTAAAAGTCTAAATGGTATGCATGAATTTTTAAAATTAATTTCTATATTTTTAATCTAAAAACTTGACTTTGGGTTATGTATCCATGTGTATATTAGCTATTTATGGCTTACAACGATAGATTAAATACTTCTAGAGATTTTTAACTTTAAAAACATATCTACTATACTTTCTACTAGAAGAAGGGAATCATGATGAATACATGAGTTTATAATTTTTTGTGTTTATGATTTACTAAGAACATAGAGCAGGACAAGAATTCAGGCAGGATTATTGAATCCACAATGATTCTAAGACTGGTATAAAGATAGTTTTTTTAAGAAAAATATTACAAAGTGAAAAAAGAAATGGAAAACAAAGACCCAGGACGTAAAAGAAAATGAAGAAAAAACACATTCAGAAGATATCAGATTTGTTGAATTATAGAATGGACTGTCACAAAATTGATGAAGTGTAAGCTCAGTTATGTGTTTATATGTGGAAAAGCAAACAAAAAAAGCTATAAGTAAAGCAAAGATAAGGATGCTGTAACACCAATGAAAAGTAGGATAAAAGTGTGGATGAAGTGGTGCCAATCCAAAGAAATGAGAAATGTAGATGCAAAAACATTTGATTTCCACTTGGCTAAGGATATAAAAAGATAAGTGTCAAGCTAGTTACATAGAAATGTTGCCTAAAGGAAAAAGCAGAGGAAGTAAAAAGAATCAGAATCTAATGACCCAATAGTGGAGGAAATTACATGGTGCTGAACATCAAATGATGTAAGAGAAGCTGATCACGGAATGAATCATTTCACTTCCCATCAGGATAAGAAAAAAACAGGAAAAGTAAAAAACTAATAACATTGTATCTTTATTTTATTAATCAACATTTTCAAGGATGCTTGTTTGTGAAGGAAAAGGAGGAAATCTTGCCATATGAAAGAAAAATGTTTTAAGGACTTCTCTAAATTGCTATGAAACATTTTAGAACGAACAAATTTGCAACCATCCATGAAACTTCTATCATACTTCATAAAAATTGTACATGTGAGGAACGGGAAAAGGCACATTTTGAGATGGGATTGTCACTGTCTCCTCTGTTAAAGATTTATTGAAGTCCTAACCTCCAGTACCTGTGAATGTGCTCTTGTCTAGAAATAGGGCCTTTTGTCATCAAGTTAAGAATGAGGTCATATTGGATTGAGGTAGGCCTTTAAATCCAATGACTGGTGTCCTTATAAGAAGAGGAAGATTTGGAAACATACACATATGCACATGCAGAGGGAAAACAGTATCTATTGGTAGAGAAATTAGAGTGATATGGCTACAAGCAATGGAAGGCCAAAGATTGCCACCAACCACCAGAAGCTAGGAAGAGGCAAAGAAAGACTCTCTCTCGGAACTTCCAATGAAAGAGGGCCCTGGTAAAACCTTAATTTCAGACTTCTAACCTCCAAAACTATGAAAGTATAAATTTCTCTGTTATAAGCCACCCAATAATGGTAATTTGTTATGGTAGCCCATACTAATATAAACTCCTAGTCTGGTCTATCAATATTCATTTTACTTTGCTTCCTTCTCTTTACTATTCAACTCATGGATTTGGATAACTATGCTTTATTTCTTCAACCCCAAAATAGAGTCTTTGTAGTATATTTCTTCACAATGTTTGCAGCCAACTTATATTTTTATAAAACATTTTTTTCAATTGGAAGAATTATAAAGTATTAGCTCAATTATGGAAGAGTTGAATACCATTACATTTCCTCATTAATGGACAGAAACTAAAAAGAAATATTATCTCCATTTGTATTGTGATAGTTCCATAAATGAAATAATTTTCAATCTAAATTAATGAGTAGTGGCAGACACAATAAAATTATTCTTTGATATTTTACTGCACTTACAGTGATGCACATGGTCTTGGTGGTGAAAAAGTGAATTTTTACTATCTTCATTCTTTTTAATCCCTTTCAGGAATTTATTAGGTTGAGCAAACTCTGCTTTACTCTTTGCAATTTTGGTGTAAGATTTACACTTCCTTCCAATTCTCTTTTCATAGATTTCACATTTTGTGAAAAACCTATTATAAAATCATCCATGTACAAACTTTAATTAGGTTAGAGGTAAATCGATATTTTTAATTGAATTGAATTATGTACATTTGGAATATTGCATAACTGTATATTAGAATTTTCTCTATCATTTCTATTATATCTTTAAAAATTAACTTAAAACTTTGAATATTCATTTGTTTGTTCACTCATGAGTTTACTAAAAGCCTACTATATTGCTGAATATTATGTTTCATTGTTAATATGCTTCTCTTTTTTAAAAAGCCATACATTTGTCTTAAATTTGTCATCATTTTATGTTCATGCAAAATCTGGAAGGTGGCATTACTCTCTTTTGCATAGTAAAGTATTTGATTCTAAAAGTATGAATACATTTCAGGAAGTGGTATCTAAAAGCTTTAGACCTTAAATTCTAGATACTGCCATTCTAATTTTAGCTTTAAGTAAGACAAAAGTCCTGATATTTTTGCTTTCCTCCTGTAGTTGATCCTGGTTTGATAATGCTCTTGACAGTACGCTTCCTATCTACGGCTTCTTAAGAACTGTAGTCTCACCTTTATCATGATGACCCTAGAAGACCTTCATATCTTTAGATTCACACCCAGTTCATCCTTCTGACAAATTAATATTTTTAAAATTTCTCCATTCTATTCTGTGATCAAACACTATGAATAATTCCCACTGACTACAAGATGAAAATCTAAGTTACTCATTTGTGGATTTCAGATATTCTAAAAAGTGATTCACTTTTCATAAGTAATCTGCTTGTATGTTATTAAGATCGTAAGCATTAGGGGCGGGCCACAGTGGCTCAGCAGGCAGAGTTCTTGCCTGCCATGCCAGAGACCTGGGTTCAATTCACGGTGCCTGCCCATGCGAAAAAAAAAAAAAATCATACGCATTAGGATCAGAGAGACCACCAGTTACTAGGTCTGTGATCCAGAACACATTACTTAAGTTCTAAATTTAATATTTCTCTCATATAAAATGGGGTTAAGAACACCTACTACACAGGTTGGATGTAAAAGTAAATTTGATAATGTATAGTTCAAAATCCCAGTCACCAAAATAAGAAATTAAAAAAGATAGCTGTTACTATAATTATTATACTGTCCTGCTAGAGTTCTTTAAACTTACCTAGGCTGATCCCTGTATATCCCAAGATAGGCCAATTTGACTCTTCTGAATATTCACTCAAGATTCCAGAACTCGTAACTTCCTGGATTGCTGCCACACTCACTGTATATCTAACTGTAACTCATTCTTCCATGTCTGTCTCAAGCCTAATTTTCTCCAATAAAAGCCCTTTTCTGACTTCTCCATTTTAAGCCTCATCATAATAGCCTATGCATCATACATATTGATGATACATCCATAATTGAATTATGTCATTTGGAATAGTACTTAACTATATATTTTAATTTTTTCTATCTTTTTTATTAAATCTTAAACAGTTAAGCTTAAAATTTTGAATATTCATTCATTTGTTCATTCACAAATTTACTAAAAGCCTATTATATGCTGGGTTATCATGATAACCCTACAATACCTAGTAATACCTTAATACCATCAGAATTTTCTCTATATATAAGCTTTTCAACTAGATTAATATTTCATTTGTAGCAATATTTTTTGAATCAAGATATTAGTGGATCATAAAGTATATTGAGAGGTCTGAATCAAACTTTAAACAAACAAAATGAAAAGAAAAAAGAAAAAAGGAGAAATAAATATAAAATATCAGACTGCAATGCATCTAGTAAGCATGAGTATTGTTTGATTAAAATGAAGCTGTATGCCTGTTGTGTGTAAGTGTCCACATACGGTTATGTGGACCAGTACCTAGAGAATGGATCATAGTAAGTTATTCTTTCCTATCTTAATAAAGGTCCATTGAATTGCAAAGATTCTGAATTATTCTGGTCTGTCCATACAAAGTCTTAAGTAAGGAAACCAAAGTTTCATGAGCGTTGACCTAATAGATTCCTAATCAAATAGAGAAAAAAAAATTGTGTATTACATGAACAATGGAAAGTAAAGTTATAATTTGGGAGACACTGGCTAGGATATCTAAACATCATGAGAGATTCCAAAACATTTGGAAGAATCGTTTTCAAGGGGTAGCCAGATTATTGTGTCATAATTTATCATCAAGCCAATTGATTACTGATGAAGTCCTGTAAGTTAATAATTTCTCTTATAAATATCCATCTAATTTTTTTTCATTTTATTTGCTACCACCCTTATTGAAGTCTGTTTCATTCATACACCTGAATTATGGACAATATCTTAAATTCTATGGTATCATGTTGCAAATAATTATTTTAAATAAACATATTTTTTTATTTTTGAAAATAATTGGAGCTGGTGGATGGATAAGGGACATAATATATGGTTTTAATTTTATTTTCCAGTCAAGGATGAAAATAAGAAGCAATAAAAGTCAACCAAACAGAATACTAAGTAATAGAAATAAGCAAATATCTTTAATATTTGGCAGTCAGGATTTTACTATATATGAATCATGAGTCATTCCGCTTGGCCTATTCCAATACCTGTGTAAATGTGATTTCTTGCTATTGCTAACATATTCTTTGTAGAAATAATATCACCCCCTTTCTTCACCTTCCTCCTCCTCACAACTCCACTCAAGTGTCTTCTCATTCAAAATGTCTTTCAAAATGTCTTTGAACACTACGTTATAATCAGGATTCCTTCTGTGACCACCTTCCACTGTACTAATCATATTGTATTGATTGCATGAGTGTATGACTCTCTCCATTAGTAGACTAAGAATACCTCTATATAGAGGAATTTCTTATTTATTTCTGTATCCCCAGGCACTAAATGCTTAGTTAAATGCTTGGTTCAATTTGATTAAATGCTTGGTTCAACTTGGGTCACCATAAATAACCATCAGCAAATATCTAGGTGTGTGCGCATGAATTCACTCACCACTAGATGTCATCCTTGGTCTCCATGATGCCCTTGGATAGGTCCACAGTCTTGTACGCAATTTTGAAATACAAAAGTTCAAAAACCAAGAGTTAATGGACACATCTAGAAAGACAAAATCTGAGCTGAGCCGAATTGATTTTGTTGCAAAACCCAACTTTACCTGACAATAGGCTATTTATAGTCTCCCTTTTCCATTTAGTGCAAATGTTAAGGTGACCAATGAGGGGGTGCTGTCCACATCTCACTGCAAGTTGCTATAATAATATTTGAAATATGCCTCACATTACCTTCCTCAAATTCAATGTTATGATTTCTCAAAATCATCTGGCTTTAGAATTTTTGATGAATGTTTGATTCTTAACCTGTACCAGCAGTCCCCTTGTTATTATTTCAGGAAATATTATGATAATAAAAGCATTCATTAAATATTACTTTATGCTATCTGTATAGCTCATATCCCTACCATTTCTTATACTGTGACCCCATACTCCATTCTCTTAGTAATAACCTCATTCTTTTACCTTTTGCAGTATACCTCAGCATATAATTAGATTTTGAGAACAACTGCTAAAATTTAACTGGTCACCAAAAATGTGGTCTATGTAAAAGCATACTTTTTGCATTCTCCTATTGAAATCTTGATTTTGAAATTGGGGTCTGATATGACCGATAGTTCTATTTAGAGTTCTCTGTAGTTCATCATATGTAGTTCATCATGTGTAGTTCAGTCATGTGTAAATGAACAGGTCCATCTGTTATGTATATATATAATTTGGGGGATATCTTTGGCACCTCTTGTCAGTATCTTAGTTTGAAATGTTTAACCGAACATGATAATAAGATAGAATTTAAAAAACAAACCTTTCAATCCTATTTCCACTATCTACCCCCTCCCCATCCTGAATTCCATAAACTCATTTTGAAAGAGTATCTCAAAATCTATGAGTACTGAAGTTAACCATTTAAAATCCCCCCTTGTTGAAATGACCAACAACTATCCATTCCTTGGCATCTCTTTTATTTCTTGGCACTCAGCATTATTTTTTCTTTCTCTTTTTTCTGCTTTCAATTCCAATGCCTTATTTCTTGCCTTACTATAAACAAACAATTAAGAACCAGGGGCCTGACCAATGATGTAATAGCAAGATCACTTGAGTATGTATCAGAAGACCTAGGTATTAATGCCAGATCAATTGTAGATCAGTTTATCAATATGGATGTCCCCTTTAATATTTCCAATTCTTATTAAGTGATGCTATAAAATGTGCATTTTTATGCCTGTAATTCCATATTACTTTCTAATAATAATTTTAAAAGACACTGCTTGCTTCCTGCCTAATTGTTTCATTTAGCTACCTTTCTGGAGGAATTAGGGTGGGTTTTCCTACTGTGAGACCTATATCTGTCAATTGGCTGGACCCACACACCTTAATGATAGTCCTGAATGTCTTCTTCATTCTGTAGCCTGAATTCACCCAAGTTGGGTGAATATTTTGATTGTCATCCTTATTACCTCTCTAGCTTGTATTCTGGCTTCCTTCCAAAAAAATCTAGTATGATTTTGCTCCTAAGCCATAAAAAATTTCAACAGATATTTTGCAGGTAGAAACCACAGGACAATTGGGAGGAAGTACATCATGGTGAATTATGAGCAAAGACTATGGAACCAGAATATCAGGTTTTAAATTTTGTCTCCAAAACTTACTGACATTAGGCAAGTTCCTTAACCCCTCGGTGCAGTTTCCTGATCTACAGAATAGGGACACTGACTGTGTACTTACGATAAATGATTGAATATATTTAGCACTTGCAGCTATGCTTGGCTCACAATAATTTCTATGAACATGTTAACTTTGGTTTTGCTACAAATTGAGATGATAGTGTGATGGTTAGAATCATGAGCTCTGAAATTAAATCGCCTGTACTGATGTTGCGGCTAGCTCATTCTCTAGCTATATGACTATGATCTTGAGTACATCACAAATTTACTTTGCCTCAATTTTTTTCATTTATATAAAGGGGGCTAATGATAGTAGCTACCTAATATGTGACTTGTGAGGATTAAAAGATAATATTTGTAATGAGCACAGGCAGATCATAATAGGTTCCCTAAGTTTTAAGCTAAATCATAGGAGATTGCCATTTTTATAGATCAGAAAAGATTTAATATTGGCAATGCCATGGTTAGAACAAATAGTAATTTTTTCATTTTAAAATGTAAGGATGTTAACTATAAAATTATTGTGTGTATTAAGAGATAAGTCATATAATGCATTATATTACAGTAATTTGGCTTTTGTTAGTCATGTATTTATGCTAAGATGTATATCTGGGACAAAGTAAGTTGGCAGACCTCAAAAGAGTAGTATTATGGTGATAAATTTAGAAGAATTTAAGGTTTGATTCTCATCATTGTAGGCAGGAAATGGAACATTTACGAATATGACTGAAAAGACTTGTTTATTAAGGACAAACCAACAATAATTATATTTGCTTGAGACAGGCATGTAATTAACAACTACTGATGTTTGTATAATTTTTAATGGGAACTTCAGCTTTCCAGTCACTGACTGCTCACTTTCTGTACCTAGAGCATAACGTTTCTCCCTTTTCTAACCAGATGCCTGAGAATGTGCTTTAACAGTCGAAAGTTTGCTTAATCTTAGTAAGCGTGAAATTTAAAGCAAAGATAAATGGCTTGTCCTCTGGACAATTTGTCAAAACCACCATGGAGCTTAATGAATTGTTCTTGTTCCCCCACAGAGCAGTCCTCTCTTGTGATCGAGTGTATTGTGTCCCCCACCCCCCGCCCCAGGCTCCCATCACCAGGGCCAAAAAGACATAACAGCCAAATCATCAATCCCTCTATGTCCCACACAAAGTTATTATTTGATAGAGTCACTAAAGAGAGATTAAAAACAAGGAGCCCAAATGTGCGATGCTGGATGTGGGTGAGCATGCATGCATATGTCTGTGTATACGGATGTGTGTGACCATGTGTGCATACATACCTACATCACACATTGAAGAGCAACACTTGGTGGATTTGTTGTAAAATGAGTTTAATATCTCTAATTACAAATGAAACACTCTAGCTAATATTTAACAAACATATTCACATTTTTCAGTGAACAAAAACACTTTTTTCGGATAATTTTGATTCATTCCCAGAATTAAAGATTGTAATTCAGTGAAATATTTGGCAATATGGTACAGTGGAACAGAGTATGGTTAAAATTGTTAAAACATGTACAACTGCTAGAGGTAAAATAACATACAGTTTATCCTGGTAAAAATGCCATATAAATTCACATCCCACTACTTCACAAAGGAAAAGAACTATTCCTAGTTCTAGCATCTCTCCAGATCATCGTCCCAGATCATCACCTTGCAATCATTTCATTCCTCAGCAAATTTAAGTAGCAATAAGACAATGCAGCTTTTCAGTGAATGACCAACAAAAAAATCTCTTTGATCAAGCTTTTCTTTTTATGCTGCTGAGCACAGAAATTGCATGTAAAAAAGCCTCTCAAAGTTGGAATTGAGTATAAGATCCAGTCATCATTTTTGAAATCAGGAGAATACTAAAATAAGACCCTCTGAGCATAGTTTATAGCTTTCATATTGTGGAAAGCCTTATCATTTAAACCACGAAAATGGTACCTAGATATAAAAATACTGAAGATGGTTAATTTTCATCATTCATTTTCTAGATGGTTAATTTTCATCATTCATTTTCTATCATTTTGTTGAGCAGATAGAGTTATATAACAAGTTTTTATTAGGCATTAATCCAAAGCAATGACTGAATGAGGAAATAATGTTTGATTATGTCAATGCCAAATATGTCTATAAGGATTACTGTTTTCACATCAACTTGACATGCAGTTTCCCAGGAAAATTATGCAAGATAATAAGTGACATACTAGCCCAAACATTTAGGAAAGACTCTCTATCATTTTAAAAACAATTTAAAAAGAGCAGAAACTTAGATTATTTCTAATTTACCATTAGTCCATGAAATATGCACAATGACTAAGAATCAATGCAACAACCCTTATAGTAATCATCAACCTTGGACTCAAATTTGATCAAAACCTAATATTCCATATACTACAGAGGAAAAAATTTTAAAGAACATATGTAAGTTATGAATATGAAGTAATGGTACTGGTCAAAAAAAGGAGAGTCATTTCCTTAAAAACCTGTCAGTTATTTGTCCATTTCATAAACATAAATCACTTAGTCTCTATGAAAAACGTGATCTATTAAAAATAATTTAATGTTTTATATTTCTCAACTTCTTTGCAAAAAAACAATTTCAACACTGTATAATCAACAAAATAGCAAAGTTATTTAATCCTGGTACTGATAGTATTACAATTATACAATTCAATATATAATGCATAATTTAATATATATAATTATAAATTAAAGAATTGTATTATTATATTTAATTTGATTCTACAAGGAGTTTGTCTAGTTTTTAAAAATTAAAAATCATGTTATAAAAAGTTATAAAAAGTTCTCCCTGAGAATCAGATTAACCAACAAAAAGTACAGTTTTTATGTTAATGGAGTATAAACAAAATCAATTCTTGCATGCATTTATTCAACTGATATTTATGGTGATTATATGCAGTAGATTGCTAGGCAAAAAAATGAATCATACTCAGAGTTCCAGAAAGATGGCAGAATGGGATAGATCGAGTTCAGCCCTGCTCCAAGGAATAGCTAGGGAAGGAACAGGAGGGCAACTGAGATAGCCATTCCAGGGTGTAAGTGACCTGGGAGAGCCTTCTGCACCACATAAGGTAGTGCTGGTTGCAAAAGCTGAGGAACTGAGAAGCAGAGAACTGGAAACTGTCCGCTGGTGCAAACAGCCTAATGCGGAAACCTGGAGCCCTCAGGAGTGCACAGATGGGGAGGTGGGGACCAGGAAGTAAGCCAAGCCGTGTTCTTTGAATGCACTACCCTCACCAGTGCAGCACCGTGACCTGAAACATATCCCACACCACACCTACCTGAACCCATCACTCACCTCCACTCCCAGCCCTCCAAGCACCCTGGCCATGCCAACCCTTTCCATGCTTACTCACCCCACAACCCCATTACCATCGCAGCCCAAACCACCTCTCCTGCACAAGCGCAGTCTCACCCCACCCCTCCTGAGCCCTACCTCCCAGATCCTGTCCCCTGCAGACGGTCACCGGTGCATAAAGGCTGCTGGCACTTACCTCCATAGCCAGGCTACACCCACCCCCAGCCCAGACAGTTATGCACCACCACCACCACCCCGGTCTGCCCTGAGCTCTGCATAGGGGTACCTCAGTTTATGGCCCTCCCAGATCCACATATGCGCACATCCCCTGGTCACACCCTCCAGCTCTGGTCAAGTACTGACAAGTTCATCCGGGCCACATCTGCACCCAACCCATGCAGGTGCAACACTGACCCACTGCCCTAGACCAGCACGCGCCAGGGCCTTGTCCCCCAGACCCATTAACCTGCACAGCCACATCCTCCTCCATCGCTGGGCACCCATGTTCACAAGCACCGGCATAGCATCCCCAACCTGTGCCTACACCTGTACTGCAACACATCGTCGCACTGTTGTGCCCCACCCCATGCCCTGCATCCTGCTACACATCCACCCTGCAAATACAAGGCCTTAGACTACTGGAGGAAATCAACTTTCAAAGTAAACCAATCAAGATATTTACATGCCATGAAGACAGCAGATCACTAAACATATCATGATGCAGACATATATAGCCCAGGCTAACAACCAAATTAAAACACCAGAGGAGGCACAGACATTGGAACAACTAACCAAAGATGTTGATATAACTCTACTAAATAAAATAAATGGGATGACTAATGACATAAAGGAGAGCAAGAAAACACTAGAAGGGCATAAAGAGAAATTTGAAAGAATAGATAGGAAAATTAGCAGATGTCACAGAGATTAAAGATGCTAGAGAACAAATAAAAAACATACTAGAGACACACAACAGCAGATTTGAAGAGGCAGAAGAAAGAATAAGTGAACTAGAGGACATGACAACTGATTTCGAACACTCATAATGGCAAATGGCAAAAAAGTTGGAAAAAAATGAATTGGATCTCAGGAAAATGATGGGCAAAACAAAGCACACAAATATGAGAATCACTGGAGTCACAGAAGGAGAAGAGAAGAATAAAGGGCTAGGAAGATTATTTGAGGATATAATGGGGGGAAACTTCCTAACCTAACCTTTATAAAGGACATAAATATACAAGTCAAAGAAGCTCAATGAACTCCAAGCAGAATAAATCCAAATAGGTCTTCCCCAAGACACACACTTAACAGTCTGTCAAATGTTGAAGAGCAGTAGAAAATCCTGAAAGTGGCAAGAGAAAAACAAACTACAAACTACTACATACAAGGGAAACCACATAAGACTGAGTTCAGACTACTCAACTGGCACCATGGAGGTGAGAAGGCAGTGGTATGATATATTTAAGATCCTGAAAGAGAAAACTTCTAGCCAAGAATTCTGTACTGAGCCAAACTGTCTTTCAAAACTGAGGGAGAGATTAAAATTTTCACAAACAAATAAATCCTGAAAGGATTTGTCAACAAGAGACCAGCCCTACAATAAATACTAAAGGGAGTTCTACCAATTGAAAAAAGAAAATGACAGGAGAGGGAGGTCTGGAGGAGAGCACAGAATTAAAGAGTACCAGTAAGGGTAACTTAAAGGATAAAAAGAGAAAGAGGGAAAATAGTATATAGATCTGACAAGTCAAATCCAAAAGATAAGATGGTGGATTAAAATGCCTTTTCAGTAATAAATTTGAATGTTAACAGACTAAATTTACCAATTAAAAGATATAGCTTGGTAGAATGGATTAAGAAATATAATCCAGCTATTTGCTGCTTATAAGAGACTCATCTTAGACACAAGGATACAAATAGATTGAAAGTAAAAAGATGGAAAATGATATTCCACACAAGTTGTAAACAAAAGAAAGCAGGAATAACTATTCAAAATAGACTTTAAATGTAAAGACACCATAAGAGACAAAGAAGGACACTGCACACTAATTAAAGGAACAATTCACTAAGAAGAAATATGCTCCCAATCTGGGAGCTCCAAAGTACATGAGACAGACATTGGCAAAACTGAAGGTAGCAATACATGTTTCAACTATAATAGTAGGAGACTTCAATACCATTCTCCTCTATAGATAGAACAACCAGACAGAAGATCAATAAAGAAATAGAGAAGTTAAACTACTTGATAAATGAATTAGACCTAATAGACACATATAGGTCATTACACTCCAAAACACCAGGATATACATTTTTCTCTAGTGCTCATGGAACATTCTCCGGGATAGATCATATGCTAGAGCACAAAACAAGGTCTTTATAAATTTTAAAACATTGAAATCATTCAAAGTACTTTCTCTGATCACAATGGAATGAAGCTGGAACTCAATAACCACCAAAGAACGAGAATATTCACAAATATATGAAGATTAAATAACAAACTCCTAAACAACCAGTGGGTCAAAAAAGAAATTGCTAGAGAAATCAGTAGCTATCTGAACATGAATGAAAATGAGAAAACAGCATATCAGAACTTGTGGGATGCAGCAAAGGTGGTGCCGAGAGGAAAATTTATTGCCCTTAATGCCTATATTAAAAAACAAGAAAGAGCAAAAATTGAGGACTTAACTGCTCACCTGGAAGAACTTGAGAAAGAACAGCAAACTAACCTCAAAGCTAATAGAAAAATAACAAAGATTAAAGCTGAGTTAAAAGAATGGGAGAACAAAAGAACAGTAGAAAGAATCAATAAAACTAACAGTTGGTTCTTTGAGAAAATCTATAAAATTGATGGATCACTAGCAAAACTGACAAAGAAAAAAAGAGAGAGGATGCAAATAAACAAAATCAGAAATGAGAAAATGTATCATTACCATAGACCCTGAATAAGTAAAAGAACTCATAAGAGGATACTATGAACAACTATATGATAACAAACTAGACAACAAAGATGAAATGGAAAAATTCCTGGAAGCACACAAGCAAGATACACTGACTCAGGTCGAAATAGAAGAAATAGAAGATCTCAGCAAACCAATCACAAGTAAAGAGATTGAGTCAGTCATCAAAAACCATCCTACAAAGAAAAACCCAGGTTCAGATGGCTTCGAAGGGGAATTTTATCAAACATTCTAAAAAGAACTAACACCAATCCTGCTCAGACTTTTCAAAAAAATGGAGGAAAAAGGAATACTACCTAACTCATTTTATGCAGCTAATATCATTTTAAAACCAAAACTGAGTAAAGAAGTTATAAGAAAATAAAACTACAGACAATCTCCCTAATGAACATAGATACAAAAATTCTCAGCAAAATACCAGCAAATTGAATCTAGCAACACACTAAAAGAATTATACACCATGACCAAGTGGGGTTTGTTTATACCAGGAATGTGATGATGTTTCAACATAAGAAAATCAATTAATATCATACAGCACAGTAACAAATCGAAAAGGAAAAATCACACGATCATCTTGATTGATGCTGAAAAAGCATTTGACAAAATCCAACATCCTTTTTGATAAAAACACTTCTAAAGATAGGAATCAAAGGTAATTTCCTCAATATGATAAAGGTCTGTATGAAAAATTGATAACCAGCATCGTACTCAATGAAGAGAGACTGAAATCTTTCCCCCTAAGCTCAGGAATGAGACAAGGATGCCCATTTTTACCACTATTATTCAACTTTGTGCTAGAAGTTCTAGCTAGAGCAACCAGACAGGACAAAGAAATAAAAGGCATCCAAGTTGGAAAGGAAGAAGTAAAACTTTTGTTATTTTCAAATGACATAATACTATACTTTGAAAATCCTGAAAAATTTACATCAAAGTTACTTGAGCTAATAAACAAATTCAGCAAGGTGGCAGGATATAAAATTAATGTGCAAAAATCAGTAACGTTCCTATACACAAGCAATGACCTAACTGAGGAGTCACTTTAGGAAAAAATTCCATTTAAAATAGCAACTAAAAGAATCAAGTACTTGGGAATGAACTTAAGTAGAGAGGTAAAGGACTTGTACACAAAAACATGTAAAATTGCTAAAAGAAATCAAGGAAGATCTAAATAAGTGGAAAGACATTCCCTACTCATGGATAGGACAGTTAAATATAGTTAAGACGTCAATTCTACCCAAATTGATCTACAATTCAATGCAGTACCAATAAAAAAATTCCAACAACCTACTTTGAAGACTTGGAAAAGCTAGTTACTAAATTCATTCTGGAAGGGAAAGAGACCCCAAATAACTAAAAACATCCTAAACAAAAAATGAAGTGGGAGGATTAACACTTCCTGACTTTAAAACTTATTTTAAGCCACGTGGTCAAAAAAGCAATGTGCTTACACAAAGATGGTAGCATTGACCAATGGCATCAAATTGAGAGTGCAGAAAGAGACCACCAAATCTATGGTCAACTGATTTTTCACAATTATTTATTTATTTATTTATTTTTTTACATGGGCAGGCACCGGGAATCGAACCCAGGTCCCCTGGCATGGCAGCAAGCGTTCTTGCCGCTGAGCCACCGTGGCCCACCCGGGCAACTGATTTTGACAAGGCCCTCAAGTCCACTGAACTGGGACGAAATAGTCTTTTCAATAAATGGGCATGGGATAACTGGATACCAATAGCCAAGAGAATGAAAGAGGACCCTTGCCTTACACCCTATACAAAAATTCACTCAAAGTGGATCAAACACCTAAATATAAGAACTAGCACCATAAAGATTCTAGAAGAAAATGTAGGGAAACATCTTCAATACCTAGTAATAGGAGGTAGCTTCCTAAACTTTACACCCAAAGCACAAGCAACAAAAGAAAAAATAGATAAATGGGAACTCCTCAAAATCAATGTTCTGCACCTCAAAAGACTTTGTCAAAAAAGGTGAAGAGGCAGCCAACTCAATGAGAGAAAATATTTGGAAATCACAAATCAGACAAAGGTTTGCTATCCTGTATACATAAAGAAATCATGCAACTCAACAACAAAAGAACAAACAACCCAATTATAAAATGTGTGAAAGATATGAATAGGCATTTTTCTGAAGAGAAAATACAGATGGCTCAGAAGCACAGGAAGAGATGCTCATTTTCATTAGCTAAAAGGGAAATGTGGATCAAGACTATAATGAGAGACCACCTCACACGTCTAAGAATGGCTGCAATTAAACAAACAGGGATCTATAAATGTTGGAGAGGATGTGAAGAAATTGGGACAGTTATGTACTGCTGGTGGGAGTGTAATGGTATAGCCACTCTGGAAGACAGTTTGGTGGTTTCTTAGGAAACTGAATATCGAGTTGCCCTATGACCCAGCAATAGCACTACTTGGTATATATGCAGAAGAGCTGAAAGCAGCGACACAAACAGACATTTATACAACAATGTTCATAGCAGCATATTTCACAATTGCCAAAGATGGAAACAATTCAAATGCCCATCAACAGATGAGTGAATTAACAAAATGTGGTATATATATACGATGGAATATTATGTAGCAGTAAGATGAAATGATGTCCTGAAGCACATGACAAGATGGATGAGCCTTGAGGACATAATGCTGAGTCAAATAAGCCAGACATAAAAGGATAGATACTGTATGATTCTACTTTTATGGTAAATCAGAAGGTTGTAATACAGAATATAGAAGATTTAGAGATACATAGAAGCTAGAGATGGGTGAACTGTTAGTTTATGAAGTTGAACTCAAATTTAAGGGTACAGATAGAAATGAAGGTGGTTCTATAGTGGGATTATAAGTAATATTACCACATTGAAGGTGAACAAGATTGAAAGAGGTTGTATAGACCTAAGTGCCCCACTGATTAGCACTAGAAATATAAATTAGTTCTTGCAAGAACTTCTTCAAAGGTATGATTCATGTACAAACAATGTTTAAGTCCAGGGTATAGGGGGGAAACTGCTATTGCATGCTATGGGCTATGTTTAACAGGAAAACATCAGCACTACTACAGCCACAGCAGAGGTAAATAATGGGGGGGGGACAAGAGCTAAGGGGAAGTTTATATATCCTATTTGGTGAGGGTGTGTTTATTGGTTATGTTTCTTTTGGGAACAATGAAATTATCTAAAATTGAGAATGCTGATGGACTTTGGATTTTGGGCATTATACTTGATGCCTAATGAATGCAGGTGCCTGAAGGATGTACTGACTGAGAAGTACATTGGTGAACGATGGTGTGTATACATATGATTGAATATTGTGCTGCTCAAAAAGAAACAAAGATGTATGGTATGCAATGCTGTAAATGAACCTGTGGGACATTTGGTGAGGCAAAATAAGCCAAAAATGAAAGAGCAATTATTGTTTCCTTTAGAAAATGCTTATAAGAAAACAGGGGTCTACACTGTAAGCTCTTATAGCAGACACATTTAGTCCAAAAGGGTAATCATTATTTCTGGATTTTGAGAGGCTGTTTTATATATCTATAACCTGGTATTTAGAGATAAGAATGAAGCTGATCAGGTTGAGATTAAACTAATTCAGAACACAGGGGTAAGGAAGACATTGTCTATATTTTAGAACCACACATACTTGTTGAGACCAAAGGAAGAAAGTTTTATTTTTGTCCAGAACCTAAATTTCCTATAGCACATAATCTAACACAACCTGTCTGGATAGCTCATTGAACAACTGAAATGCAGGGAGCTCAGAATAAGAATGAGGGCCTTTAATCCTGCATAATTTAATGTAATGTCTGGATACATCCTGGAATATGTTAAGCACATAATAAAAAAGTATTGGCAAAGTCCCTTGAGGGATGGGAGAATAAATATGGAACTATTAAAGTTTACCATCAGGGAATCCCCTGATACTGTGTCAAACATTAAGGACACCCAAATCAATAGGACAAGCCCTTGATCTTGAGACTTATTCTTGGGAAGCTTATGTAGGTAGCAGAGAAGCTTAGACTACGTTTAGACAAGCCTAAGAGGTACTTCTGGAGGACCTCTTTGTTGCTCAGTTGTGGTTTCACTTTCTCTAAGCCCAACTCTGCAAGTGAAACCATTGCCATCCTCCCTACATGGGACATGACATCCAGGGGTGAACGTCTCCCTGGCAGCATGGGAAATGACTCCCAGGGATGAGTTTGACCCTGGCACCATGGGATCAACAATGCCATTCTGACCTAAAGGAGGAAAAGAAGTGTAACAAATAAAGTATCAGTGGCTGGGAGAGTTCAAATACAGTTGAGAAGCTTCTCTAGAGGTCATTATTATGCAAGTTTCAGTTAGACATTGCTACCTATCATAACTTGCCAAACCCTAATCAAAACCATTCCAGCCAATCATAAAGAACACATAGGGCAACATATAGGATTCTCCAAAGATTGCATGTACTATGGTAACTTTCCAGAAACCTACAACCTCCAGATGGGTCCTTGGACCAAATTAATCCTGAAACCCAGAGCCAAAACTCTCCAGAACATCAGCTAGTTCCATTTCCCTACCCCATATTATCGACAGCCCTTTCCAATAGGAAAAAATTAGAATGACCATAGCCCAAATACTCCTAAAAGTGGGATGAAAAAATCAAAGGTATGGTGGAGTTTTACACAGAAGGCAGTATTTAACAAATGAATATGATTACTGAATCATTGCACAGATATTTCTTTTAGTCTCCAGTATCTTAGAGCAACTAGAAGTAAAAACCTAAAATTGTGGAATTATAATCCATACCAAACTCTGAAATCTGTTCTCCAACTAATTGCTGTGCTGTGCTTTGAAATTTATTGCTTCTTAGTATGTTATTTTTCAAAAAAAGGGGGGGTCAATTGTGATGGTAAAAAAGTATTTATTCCTTCTAGCATCCTATATTCTAGAGCAGATTCAAGGAAAAACCCAAGAGAATCATATGGTAGCCCATCATGAACTCTGGAATCTGTCTTGTAATACTTGTTGAAGAGTATTTTGAAAACTATTGCTTTTTTCTTTCTTTGCTTTGTATATATGTTATATTATGCAATAAAAAAAGTTTTTTAAAAAAAGATCATACTCAGATACCAGGATTATCATTTACTGAGGTTATGATATGGCATAAATAACAATAATAGAAGGCACAAAGTGTTATGACAGGTGTCTGCCTAATTCCTGACACTTTAAATGGACCCAAACTTCCTCAAAACTATTTCATAGTGAGCGCATAAAAGCTAGTTCTTGACAGCAATAACAACTTGAGGCATTTCCCAGAATCTAGTTGTTTGATATTTATTCTGTGTTATCTTCATTCCTGGCTTCATATGTGGGTATTCAATATTCCATTCTCACTCCTTGGTTTAGCACACTATTTGTTCATCCTTCTCTGGTGTACTGACTTTGACTTTGCACTAGCTCTTGGCCTGGTTTGTTTTTTTAAATTTGCTTTCCCCAAAACTCTTTTAAGAGACATTTCTATTACTTACTCTGAGCATTTAAGCCTGAGCTGTTAAGATGAGGGGGAAGAAGTTCAGAAAAAGAGTTATAGGAAATTAAAGCAGGGAAAATTGGAGGAAGAGATATGAGGAAGCTTTTAGAAAGGGTAGCATTTGTTCAGGGCTGTGAAGTTTGGGTAGTATTTCAACATGAAAAATTGAGAAGGATGTCAGGACAACCTACCAGGCTAAATACTGACAGAAGGCAGCTAACTTTGGAGCTTAGGAAGTGCTCCCTATGTGGTAGCATTGGAATAGGCTGTGGAAACCAGCAGAGCAAAAAATGGTACCAGGGGCAAATAAAACAAACATCAGTGTAGAATCTAAGCCATATATGCTCCACCTCTCTTCAGTTTGAAAACATACATTAAGCAATGCAGAATCATGTACATATTTTAGTATGTAGAGGAACATGGTCATGTTTCATGTTAAAGTGCTGTATTAGAATATCAAAAGAGATCAAGGAAAAACTTGATACAGAGCTCAGAGTCAGAATATTAAATTATAGTCTATTTTACCAAAAGTCACCATTATCAGTTGCTCTCAAAGTAAAAAAAAAATAAAAGTAAAAATAAAAATAAAAAGCTATATCCCAAGGTGTCTCACAATTTAATATACCCACTTATTTCAATTCTTAAGACAAATGATCAGAGCTCTCTGAAAAAAATCATAACTCCAATTTTCTCATCTATTTATTCTTTCCTTTTTTAGTCAAGTTTCCTTTTCTTAGTTAATGACTTTATAAGCATTAAATTGAAAGCTTTTGAAAGATTATTTTGAGGGTTCAAGAGACTAAAAGCTATAGTGGTAATAAACACATTCAGCAAAGTAGTAGGGTACAAGATCAATACACAAAACTCAGTTGTGTTTCTATACACCATCAATGAACATTTTGAAGAGGAAATTAAGAAAAACAATTCCAATTATAATAGCATCCAAATGAATAAAATGTCTAGAAATAAATTTAATTAAGAATGCTTAAGACTTATATACAGCAAATTATGAAACATTACAGAAAGAAATTAAAAGACCCAAATGAAGGGCAAGGCATCCCATTCTCATAGGTGGGAAGACTTACTATCATTAAGTTGACAATACTAAACAAAGCAATATACACATTTAATTCAATATCTATCAAAATGCCAACAGTCTTTTTTGCAGAAATGGAAAAGCTGATCATCACATTCACGTGGAACTGTAAGGGGCTGCTAAATATCCAAACAATTTTGAAACAACAGGAACAAAGTTGTAGTACTCACACTTCCCAATTTCAAAACTTATTACAAAATTACAGTAATCAAGATAATGTATTACTGGCATACAGCTATACGAGTAAACCAAATGAATAGAATTGATAGTCCAGAAATGGGCCTATACAGCAAAGTCAATTGAGTTTTGAAAAGGATGCCAGGAAAGAATAGTTTCTTCAACAAGTGGTATTGAGAAATTTTGTGAAAAATGAACTGGACCCCATAGCCCAAAATTAACTCATAATTGATCAACAACCTAAATATAAGAGGTAACCAGCAAAACTCTTAGAAGAAAATATAGGGACAAATTTTCATGACCTGGAATTTGGCAATTAATTCTTAGATATGAAACCAAACACTAAAAACAATAAATTCAACTTTATTAACATTTGAAACTTTTGTGCGTCAAAGGATATTATCAAGAAAGTAAAATGTCAACCTGTAGAATGGACAAGGGCCTATATTAAGAATAAATAAAGGGATTTTACAATGCAACAACAAAAAGACAAACAACCCAGTTAAAATTGGGCCCTGAAACTCAGAGGTACCAGTGTCTTTAAGAACATAAATCAGTTTTATTCCTCTACTGCATAATGTTGACTTCTCTTTTCAGCATGAAGATTAAAAATGTTATTGCCCAGATATCCCTGAAGGTTCAGAGAATGATCAAATGAGAAAGAGGAGTTGTAAATAAGAAGTTAATAAATGATTATGACTACTAACATGTTTTATAGATATTTCTTTTTACTTTCTAGTATATTATAATAGCCAGAAGGAAATATCTAAAATTGTTGAACTGTAATTCAGTACCCTTGATCTTTGATAATGGTTGCATAACTATATTGCTTTTATCTGGTGATCATGTGATTATAAAAATTTTATGACAGATACCTCCTTTATCCATGTATGGGTAGATGAGTAATAAAGACATGCATGGAAATAATAATAGTAATAGGTTTGGAATATGGGGAAAATACCCCTACATAAACTAAGGACAATAGTTAATAGTATTACTTAATAATCTTTATCAATTATAACAAATGTAATTACTGTTAAAAAATAGTAGAACTGGGTGCAAAGGTAGCTCTGTGGTAGAATTCTAACCTGCCATGCAGGAGACCCAGGTTGATTCCCAAACAAACAAAGAATGAAAAACAAACAAAACAAAAGTTCAACAAATGATGCTGCAATAATGGGATACTCACGTGGAAAAATAATGAAATGTGACCCCTGCCATACAGCATACAATAGAAACAAAAATAGTAGAATTACAAAAAATGTGCTGTCATCAATTGTAACAAATTTTCCTCACTAAAGCAAGTGTTGGTAGTGGGGAGGTATATGGGAATCCTGTATTTTATGCATGATTGTTCTGTAAACCCGCAATTTATCTAATAAATTTTTTAAAATAAAATAATGGACAAAAGACTTGGACATTTTAATAAAAAGAGTATTAAAATGGCTGATAAGCATATGAAAAGATGCTCAACATTGTTAGCCACGTTAGGGAAATTCAAATAAAAACCAAAATGTGATACTACTTCAGACTCACAAGAATGACTATTATTAAAAAATAGAAAATAACAAGTAGTAGAGAGGATGCAGAGATACTGGAACTCCAGCGCATTATTGATAGGAATGTAAAATGGTTCAGCCACTGTGGAAAACAATATGACAGTTTCTCAAAAAGTTAAATATAGGTTTACCAGATGGCCCATCAATTCCACTCCTAGTTATATACCCAAACAAAGAAAAAACAGGGTCTCAAACGGAAAGTTGTGCTGTTTTGAAGCTGTCATGTACCCCAGAAAAGGCCATGTTTTTATAATCTATGCCTGTTGGTGCAAACCTGTTGTGGGGGGACCTTTTGGTTAGATTATTTAATTTGATATATGACCCACCCCATTCAAGGTGTATCTTGATTTTTTTCACTGGAATCCTTTATGAGATGATAAAGGGCAGAATAAGCCCAAGAGAGCTCAGAAAGAAACACTCAGAGAAGTTTGGAGAGAGCTGAGAGAAAAGATCTCCTAGAGAAGCTGAGAGAAACAGCCACTGAAGCCAGAAGCTGAAAGCAATGGAACATGAACAAGAAAGACAGAAGATGCTACCATGTGCCTTCCCATGTGACAGGTTTCCCACATGCCACCTGGATGAAATAAGCAAGACATATAAGGACAAATATTTTGCAATATTATCTATATGAGATACCTAGAAACAGCAAATTCTCAGTTACAGAATGTAGATTAGAGGTTACCAGAGGATGAGGACAAGGCAGGGAGGGGAAGTTCTTACTGGGTGGGTATAAAGTGTTTGTAAATTTTTTAAAAACTTACAGTGGGTGAGAGTTCAGTGAGCCTCACAGCTAGTGGTGGTCTTGCACCTGAATTTTACTTTCTCCAGGTTGAAGCAGGCTTATCATAAAACTGAAAGCATATGAGAAATTATTTAGGGGCATATTGCTGCAGAAAAGCCAGATATTTTTTCATGTTGACATTTTATTTCTGAAAAACATATACAAGATGTAGAACTGTGTCTAACTGGATGATATAAGAAAGAATTTTCTCTTTTGCTTTCTTCACAGCCTACAAATAGGGCCTAAAGGCTGCATCCTTCTATGAGCCATTAAAATCCAGAAACAAAGAAAATTCAGATCACTCAAGCATAGGTGACTTACTCAAATTGACCTCTCAAATTGCATCTTTTCAACCTCAGAATTACAGATAGCAATGCATCAAGTGCAAATCAAATTGTCAGTTATCACCTTGTTTTCTCCATTTGTCTTGTCAGATAGAGATGAATATAAAGTTTCATGGAACATTTTATTATTAATAAAACTTATCCTGCATGTTCATACTTACTTATGGATTTTAATTATATAGCATAATATACTCTTCATTTAAAAATTAATTCTCAGATAAACTCTTTTGCCTTGTAGTAAGCCTTCAACAAGTATTTGCTCAGTTGATTTATTTGAATTGCTATTTAATAAGCTAAAATACAGATTCAGGTTTAAATACTTAAAAAAAACTACCATATGCCTCAAGATTTAGAGAATTAAAAGATTTAGAGAGTTAAAAGAAAGTTGCTAAATTATATAGGCCACCACCCAGTCAAAATGTGTATGAAAATTAATAAACTAGATCATTTTAGATGAAGATTAATTAAAAGTCTCTGATCCTAAACAAATATTCTTGTTTTATTTGAGGCACTGCCTCTATATGTATGTATTTGACATAGAATTAGATTGTTTTTCTTCCATTATCAACTCCTTAGAGCACAAATATGCCAGCATAAATATTTCAGCAGGCGAGGCTGAAATATAACTACTTCCCAGTTAGGTATATACTAACCAACTTGGCTTTCATTTTTCAAGGGAATGATAAGATTTTTATCACTTCTCTCAAACCAAAGCTTTGGTATATCATCCTTATATAGCAATTAACATCTCTGAAGTTTGATCCATTTCATAGGTTCCTATGCTCTAGAGTATTTAAATGTACTCCTGTAGGGATACAAGTCTATTTGCAAAAATCACTTTTAATAATTACACTGTTAAAATTACACTGATTGGCAACTCTCTGGAACAGTTGTCAGCCCAAACAACTGACATGTCCAATATTTACCTGGAAAAATTGCTAAGTATTAACATACATCTTCATTTGCTTCTGTTTAGACACTATCATGTTACAGTTCTGTTAGGTATAGGACCTCTGGACATATGGTGTGAATCCATTGCCAGAGACAGATAGAGTATATGCCAGTTTTGGAGTTGACATGTTAATGGCCATCAAGATTATGAGAAAAGGGCCTAAAATCAACTTAATTTAGGATGCAAGGCAATGAGGTACTGTTTTGGTTTCCTATTGTTTCTGTAACAAATTACACAGTGACTTAAAACAATACAAATGTATTTGTCTAAAGTTCGAGAGATCACAAGTCTGATATGGATCTCAGTGGAGCCAAAATCAAGATATTGGTAAGGCTGATTCCTTCTGGAGATTTCAGGGAAGAAATTCTAGCTTCTAGAGGCTTCTGGTATTGCTTGGCTTGTGGCTACATGACAAAGATTTCTGCTTCCAGATTGTCATTTGCCTTCTCTTCTTCAGGCTACCACAGGTACTACACATTCTGGGAAGAGTTGATTTGATATGCCCTTGCACTTCTGTATAAATGGATCAATCCCAAAATTTAAGTCTGTTTAAAAAAAAATCTGTGGTAAGGAGATTAATGGCCCCCCTCTCAAAAATATCCACACCTCCTTAATCTTTGGAACCTATGAATATGTTACTTTATATGGTAAAAGGAACTTTGTAGATATGATTAAGATTAAGGACCTTACAATTGAAAGGTCATCCTGGATTATCTGAGTGAACTCCAAACTAATTGCATAAATCCTTAAAATCATAGGGGCTTTACCTGGCTCTAGTTAGAGAGAGAAGAATTTAATAACTCATTACTGGTTCTGAAATGTAGAAGACCTTGCACAAGGACTGGACAGAAGCATGGAATGGATTATTTAAGAATCCATAAAGGAACCAGCTTTGCTGACACCTTTATTTTATCTCTGTGAGACCCATGTTAGACTTCTGACCAACAGTTATAAGATAATAAATTTGCTTTTGCATTGTTTTAAGCAACAAAATTTGTGGTAATTTGTTATCATTGCAATAGAAAAGCAATAACATTTCTGAATCCAGTTCATTATGAATTCATTTGTTCATGGTTCCATAGCCATAAAATTTCATCAGAAAGGAAATTTTTTAAATTTAAGATAATATTTTATCATTTGAAAAAGAAAAAAATGGCTAAAGGAGCTTAAAGCGACAAGCTCTTCTGGAACATAAATCTCCTGATGTCTAATTCACTATACCACTGTGATTTTCCTTCAGTATTATCTCAAATGTGTATTTCTCTCTTTGTACAAAATATTTCAAAATAAGCTATTTTTGTATAAGAAATTGTTAGATTCAAGGGAGAGAGGAAGTTGTGGCTACAGATATATTCCTGGAAGCAGGCAGCTGAGATTCTGTAGTCACCATTTATCACACTATACTGTAAATTGCCAATTTTTTCCTATTCTTCCCCAGTAGGTTTCATGAAGGATGACACTGGCTATTTCAGCTATCATTTTACTGCCCCCTCACTCTCTTACTTCTGCATCTAATATAGTGCCTGGCATATCAAAGCATTCATTACATATTTATCTAATGAAAAAAATTTAATAGGCCGAATATATCTTTTTTATGTAAGGAAGAAGGTATCTTGATCTAATATTCCAGAAATAATGTCTATTAACATTTTGGTGATACCCATCCTTTTATCTATAGAAAGAAAATCAAACCTGAATGCATATAAGCTTTGTGGATCAAGACATGGCCAGCCACACCCTGTCCTAGGCTCACTAGATAGATGACAGTACAGGCAGCTCATCCTTTCACACTTTCAACCTATTTGCAATGTCCAGAAATTGTTATACAACTTATGGATAGCAGCACTATGATGATGAAGTAATAAAAATATGCTGAAACAGAAAGTTAGAACTAGGTGACGTGGCTCAATTAAATCAGTATATGAAAAACCTTACAAAGGTAACTTGATCATGCTGGAATTTCTGAATGACATAGATAGGGGGATATGGGTTTACCATTGAAGGAACTGAGGGAGACTTTGAATCTCACTTACTGATTAGCCAATATTATCCCTTATTCTTTGTTGAAACCTGATTTATTTGAAGGTATTGCTTCTGTGCAGGTGTCCAATAATATGTGGGACTCATTCATCTGGTGTTGTGGTAGTTAGAGTCAGTTGTCAACTTGGCCAGGTGAAGGTGTCTAGATCTATTGCTGTGGACATGAGCCAATGGTGTGTGAACCTCATTTGTTGCTGATTACATCTGCAGTCAGCTAGGGAGCGTGCCTGCTGCAATGAATGATGTTTGATTTTATTGACTTATGCTTAAATGAGAGAGCTCAACATAGTACAGCCCAAGCAGCTCAGCATACCTCATCTCAGCACTCGCAGCTCAGCCCAGGTCTTTGGAGATGCAGAAAGGAATCACCCCGGGGAAAGTTGTTGGAACCCAGAGGCCTGGAGAGAAGGTCAGCAGAGATCACCTTGTGCCTTCCCACGTAAGAAAGAACCTCAGTTGAAAGTTAGCTGCCTTTCCTCTGAAGAACTAATGAAATAAATCCCCTTTTATTTAGTGTGTTGCATTCTGGCAGCTAGCAAACTAGAACAGGTGTAAAAACTGAGATATTGACAAAAATTCATTTTAAAAATTGGTGGGTGGGCCACAGAGGCCCAGCAAGCAGAGTTCTCACCTGCCATGCTGGAGACCCGGGTTTGATTCCCGGTGCCTGCCTATCCAAAAAAAAAAATGGTACAAGTGGCCTATACTTCAAAGTATAAGTATGAGATCCTGACTCCAGAAGTGACTGATATCAGCTGTCCCCCAGTGGTAATATATTCGGGACTCTATTAGGTCGTCTAAGCAGTTGGCTTGTATAAGCCAGAGGGAAGTAAGGTGTAGAACTACCTGTCCCTGAAGACAGTATCATGCAAGGGATGTTGAATAGATGAGGATGAGGAAACAAAGGTAATCGGAGAGGCTGAAAAGTTATGATTTGAAGTCTAAATTTTTCAAATGTGTGATCAAAAAGAAGGGACAAAAAATAAATTTTATTATGGTTCAAGGGCAGAAAGCTGAAGTTTGGGCTGAGGACATATTCTCCAAATATGGAGACAGAGAAAAAATGTTGACAATTAAATAAAGCCCATATCTTAAAGAGCAATTATTA
This sequence comes from Myrmecophaga tridactyla, assembly GCA_004026745.1. Taxonomy (NCBI): domain Eukaryota; kingdom Metazoa; phylum Chordata; class Mammalia; order Pilosa; family Myrmecophagidae; genus Myrmecophaga; species Myrmecophaga tridactyla. The sequence continues at coordinate 48,917 of PVIY010011571.1, forward strand.
GTAGATGGGTGGACTTAGAGTTCATATGAGGAGAGAAGTAAGGAGAGTATTAGGAGATTACCCTCTCTCTGCTTCCCACATCCAGGTTTGGAGTGACTAGCCAAATTAAAAAGACAATATTGCCTTAATTATACTGTTCCTAATACCAGCCAATGGGACCTAATGTCTTGCCCTAAACTCAGCCAGTGTTATTACAGGATGAAGGGTACTAGGTGGGGTCAACCAGCATTTTATGATATCAGCTTCCTCAGATAGGATAAGATATATAAATCTGCAAAGATTAAGTAGATACCAAAAGCAAAATGCTATTATTCCAGTGAACAAATAAAGCAGCCACACATACTGTGGCTTTCATGAGCCATAAAATGGGGAAGGCAAATAAAAGTTCAAGTGCTTATTGGGGAAGTTGTTTTAATATAACCTTTGTGGCTATAGTAGAAATGAATATACTTCAACACTGTGGAGAATCTACATTAATACCATCAATGGGGATGCTGCCCAATCCTTCTTTTTCATTGAGAGTAAGGAATTATTCGATTTCAGTGATTTCGTTGTTAGCTGTAAGGTAGGTATTGAGAAATATCAGAACTGATGAAGTAAATGAAAGAATAGTAGTTATTAACTGTATTGTCATACTCCAAACAGCCCATTTTGGTGGGTATGGCATCTAAAAAATGGATTATACAAAATCAATCAAGGTTTCTCTTGTTGAGGTCACTATCCTACACATTCCAGATCCAGGAGCAATGCAAAATAATTGTATACTTCACTATCCTGGTGAATATGAGTGTACTGAGATAGGACAATATGAATTAACCAAGAGAGAATAAGTATGCACTTGTATTATAACCTCAGGAGTATATTAAGTCATTCTTTGTACTGCTATGATATGGTGTCTTATCTTAAAGGTTGAAACGGAACTCTGATCAACCACAGTATACTATTATACTGATGATGTCTTACTTTCAGGCTCAGTTTAAAAAATGCAGTAGATTCCAGATATGGTAGTGACTGGTTTGCATAGTCTGGGCTATGAAATGAACCTCAGGAAAATGCAAGGCTCAAAACAAAGTAATAAATCCTTGTGAATACATTGGATGAAATACTGGACAAATATTCTAGACCCAGTATCCTCAGACCTCCTAGAAATTGCTCCCACCCCTCCTTTGAAATCATGATGAACCCTTTTATACCATTGACTTCCTCATATATTTAGTATTTAGGGATCTATCTATATATATTATATATAAAACATACATTATACACAAAATAATTTTATAAATTTTAATTTATATAACTTAAGAGCTTGTATATATATCTATATATAATGAAATGCTTATTAAATTGGATTTCTCTACTAGCCTCAAATAGCTGAATACAGCTAATAGCAGATTCCATCAGAGAATGTAAAAGCTGCTTCTTGGATTCTTGTGTTACATATTCCTCAGAACTAATCAAGAATATTGGGCAGTCAGCAATGATGGCTTATATGCTGGTTGTTCTATTTTGCCAAAGCTGATGAAATGCAATATACCAGAAATGACTTGGTTTTTACAATGGGGATTTATTAACTTACAAGTTTACAGTTCTAAGGCTGTGAAAATCTCTCAAATCAAGGTATCAACAGGATGATACCAGGACTCTGAAGACAGCTTCCTGGCTTTTTTGATACCTCTATTACATGGGAAGGCACATGGTGATGTCTGCTGGACCTTCTTCCCAGGTTTCATTGCTTTCAGCTTCTGGTTTCAGTAGCTTCCTCGCCGAGCTTCTGCATGTTTCTCTCTTTTAGCTTCTGTCTTCTTTAGCTTCTCTGGGCCCTTTTTTCCTGTCTATTGTCCTCTTATAAAGGCCTTCAGTAAGAGCATTAAGACACACCTTGAATGAGGTGGGTCACATCTCATTTGAAATAACCCAATCAAAAAGTACCCCCTACTATACATCTACACCCCTCAGGAATGAATTAAAAGAGCATCTTTTCAAAGTACATACTGCCTCAAACCATCACACTGGTGAGCAGAAATGCTCTCATTCTAAAACTCTTAATACTCACATGAGGGCTGTAATGTAGAACAGAGCATCTAATACAAAATTTTGGAGAAACACGCATCTATTTTCAGACTGGGGCAAAGCTGACCAACTAATAGGAGTGTGAAAATAAAAGGGGGGTGATTTTGCTTATGGTGAGATGGCCCCAATTCCCAGGCCTAAGACCTTGCATCTTGGGCACTCATATTCAAGCATTTTTCTTATATACTTCTTAAAGAAATGATCACTAATGAGGGACCAACATGGTAGAACCATGTGCAGCACATATGGTGAGTCATTTGGTCTATTATTTTATGAAATATATTCTAGATAACCATCTTTATAGACACATGGGCAGTTTCAATGATTTTCTTGGGTATTCTGGAAGAGAAAAATCCCAAGATTTTCTTATTTGTGGATAAGAAAACACATTTTTATGCATGCTTTAACATGAATGGAACAATAAATGATAATATAAAAGACAGTTCTCTATATACTCCATGAGATTTTCAAGTGGATAGATTCATGTGGATGTCTGAAATAGTAATCTGGGTACAGTTATTCTCAGATTAAAGTGGTTGGGATGCTGTTAGTATGGGCTTAATATAACATGGTGCCACTAACTGTGCTACAATAATTATAATGGCCAATATATACCTACCTGGTATCATCTGGAGTAAATGATAGAAACTGACTTTGATGAGCATCTATTCTGAATATGTACTGATGTGCTTCAGCTGACTAATCTATAGAAGTTTCTGATCTTGCCTTAATAAATCATATTGTACCATTACCAGATATGAAAGGTATAACATTTACACCAAGATAGGTCAAAAAAATTCACGCAAATTAGAGATTTACCTAGTATCATGTTGTTTTAGTTTATAAGTGACTGGAATACAATACATCAAAAATGGAATGACTTTTTAAAAGGGGAATGTGTTAAGTTGTAAATTTACGGTCCTGAGGCTGAAAATGTCCAAATTAAGGTACAGCTATAAAAATGTCCAAGTTAAGGCATACAGGGAAAGATACCTTGGTTTGAGAAGGCCGATTTCTCTCTCAGCTAAAAAGGCACATGGTGAGCTCTGCTAGTTTTTTTCTCCAGAATTCTTCAATGGCTTCCTCAGTGGCATTTTGTTTCTTCATCTCCAAGGGTCTCTAGTTGTGTGGGCTTTGGTGGTTCTAGAGCCTTTTCCAAAATTGTTCCCTCTTAAAGGCCTCCAATAAGCAATCTCACTTTGAATGGGTGAAGACACATCTCTATGGAAACCATCTACTCAAAATGAACCACCCGCAATTGGGTGGGTCCCAGCTCCATGGAAACAATCAGAAAGATCCATGCAGCAACATTGAATGAGGATTAAAGGTCATGGCTTTTCTGGGGTACATAATAGCTTCAAACTGGCATAGGTTTTACTAACTTCAATGTTACATCAGTAATGAGTCACAGACAAATAAGGAGGAGGTCTGTGACTATTAACACAGTTCTGCTGGTCTTTGCTTGTTATATCAGGATAGATTTAGGTCTATATTAATATATGAGGTCTCTAAGTAATTTGTGGCTTCAGTATTGTTTCAGTTTGCTAAAGCTGCCAGAATGCAATGTACCAGAAATAGCTTGGCTTTTACAATGGGGATTTATTTGCTTACAAAACTATTCTAAAACCAAGAAAATGTCCAAATGAAGGCATCAAGAGGATGATAATTTCTCTGAAAAAAAAGGCTCATAGGGTCCAGGTTTTCCCTCTTACATGTTAAGTCACATGATGGATATTCTAGTGTGCTAGGTGCCAGAATGCAATATGCCAGAAATGGAACACCTTTTAAAGGGGGGAATTTATTAAGTTGCAAGTTTACAGTTCTAAGACTATGAAATTGTCCAAATTAAAGGAAGTCTATGGAAGTGTCCAAATTAAGGCACCAATAGGAGATTACCTTCACTCAAGAAAGGCTGATGAAGTTCAGGGTTTCTCTCTCAACTGGAAAGGCACGTGGTAAATATGGCAACATCTGTTAGTGGTCTCTCCAGGCTTCTTATTTCATGAAGCTCCTCTGGGGAGCTTCCTTCTTCATCTCCAAAGATCTCTGATGGGTGGACTCTTGGCCTTGTGGCTCTGCAGTGGTTCTGTGGCTTTCTCCTCATTCTCAAGCTTTTTTCCAAAAATGCTTCCTCTTTTAAAGGATTCCAGTAAACTAATCAAGACCCACCTGGAATGGGCAGGGCCACATCTCTGTGGAGATAATCTGATCAAGTTTCCCACATTCAGTGCTGAATAGGGTTTAAAGAAGTGGTGCTTCCACAAAATTGGATTAGGATTAAGACACGACTTTTCTAGGGGGCATAAATCCTTTCAAACCAGCCCAGTGTGTTTCTTCTGGTCCTTCACTCCCAGGTTTTGCTGCTTCCAGATTTTAATTCTAGTGACCTTTTCTCTGAGTGTTTATGTGCTCTGTCTTGGCGTCTCCAGGGTGTTTCTCTGCGACCTCTCTTTCTCAGTGTTTCTGCCTTTTATATTCCCATAAGTGTTCCAGTAAAGGATTTAGACCCACGGTGAATTGGGTGGGTAACATCTCAATTGAAACAACCTAACCAAAATTTCCACCCATAATATGTCTGTACCCAGAAGAATGGATTAGAAGAATATGGCCTTTTCTGGTGTACATAGCAGCTTCAAACTACCACAAGTACTTTATAGTAGGATGCCATTTCAGTCATGAAGCAGCTCTACTTTGTGCCCAAATATATAACATGCATTTTGAAGTGAGTCATTCCTGATAAAGCTGTAGATTATAATTTGAGTGAGATATATACTGATAAAGAACATCCCATCCTTGAGTGCTCTCCACTAACAAATCCCATGAATTTGTCAAAGGGCTGACACTAGCATGTTCACAGTGAAATTTAACTGGGCCAACTTCTTTCTTTCTTAGGCATGTATGCCAGGTGAAAAGAGTAATGTATTTTAGTCCTGCTGTTTAATCAGTGCTTTGGTTTCTAAAGCTGCTGGGATGTAATATACCAGAAATGGGTTGGCTTTTACAATATAGATTTATTAGCTTACAAATATACAGTTCTAAGGCCATGAAAATATTCAAATTAAGGCATCAACAAGAAATGCCTCCTCTGAAGAATGGTTACCAGCATCAGGGACACCTCTGTCACATGGGAAGGCACATGACAACATCTGTTGTCCTTCTTGCCCAGGTTTTGTTGCTTTCAACTTCTGGCTTCAGTGGTTTCCTCTCTCAGCTCCTCTGGGCTCCGTGAGCTCTCTGGGCTTATTCTGTCCTTTATCCTCTCACAAAGGACTTCAGTAAAAGGATTAAGATCTACCTTGAATGGAGTAGGTCACATTTCAAATTGAAATTACCTAAGCAAAAGGTCCCACCTACAACAGAAATGTACCCACAGGAATGAATTAAAAGAACCTGGCCTTCTCTGGGGCACATAACAGCTTCTAGCTATCACATTCCACTCTCTGGATCCCCAAAAGGCATGCTCTTTCCATCTGCAAAATATATTCATTCCATCAAAGTATCACAAAGACTTAAATCATTTCAGGAAGAGTATTAAGTACAAAGGCTCATCAAAATCAGTTATAGGTGTGGCCTGTCCTGAGGCAAAATACCTCTCTAGCTGTGGATCTATGAAACTTAGAACAAGTTATCTGCTTCCATTATGCAAAGTAGGAACAGGATAAACATTCCCATTTCCAAGGGAAGAAATTGGAAGGAAAACAGGGAACACCAGACCCAAACAGTTCCAGAAATCTGAAGTATGTACTTCATTAGATTTCCAGGTTAGAAAGTCATATATAGAATGATGTTTTATCCTCAGGGCTTAAGAAAGTGGCAGTCCCACCCTTTCCAAGGACTTGCACAGCATCCCTGTTCTCTCCAAACACTGGGGTGAAGAGCCCAACATCTCCAAGCATTGGGTCCAACATCTCAACCCCACCCTTCTCAAGCATCTAGGTGGCAACAAGACTCTCCCCAATCCACAGGGAATGTGCTCAACCCTCTGTGAGCCTGTAATGGCAGCACTATTCCTGAGCACCAGGGCAGTCAAGCTCACATCAATCCCCCAGGCATTTGAGAGCCCTAGGGTAGTAAAACTATTCCTGAACAATGGGGTAGAAAGCCCAGACTATGCAAACTCTGGGACATGCATTCTCTTTCCACATGCATGGGTGGGTCTTCTCTCCTTGCTGGAGGTTTCTTGGTTCTAGACCTTAGCTTCTGAGGTCTTTACTGCCTTTGAGATGATTTTTTCCTCTCTCTGTCCCTTTTATTTTCCTTTTAATCCAGGCTGGCAGTGATTCTGTTCATTCAGATTGCACAAAAAACTCATTGGTTTCACATGCAGCACACAGGTGTCCCAACCATCAAACAATAGGAAATTCCTCAAATCCTTTCTGAATGGCTGCATTCCCAATCCTGACTTGTACTGAAATGGCTGACTGGTTTCAGATTTGGCTAAATCCTCATATGGGGCTGTATTCTCTGGGGACTCATTTTTTGAAAGCTCAGAATTTTCCAAACTATCTATTTCTGGCTTCTTTGTACCCAAGAGCTCAATTCATAAATTATGTCTTTCCGTTTTGCATTTTACTGGTATTTATAAGCTGCAAGGAGGAACCGGGCCACCCTTTCCAGATTTAATTTGGTAATCTCTTCAGTGAAGTACTCAAGCTCATCACTTTCAAATTCTATCTTCCATCCTAGACTAAGATTCAATTTGCCAAATTCTCAGCCACTTTAAAACAATTGCCTTTCTTCCAGTTGACAATGACACATTCATTATTTCTGTCTAAGCCCTCATTAGAAGTACCTGAACATCCATATTTCTACCAATAGACTCTTCAAAGCAATCTAGACTTTTCCTATCAAACTCTTCACAATTCTTCCAGAATATTTCTTTTATCCATTTATAAACCCACTCCAGAATTTTTTGTATTTGGAAATCATAGCACTCTACTCTCCTGGTACCAAATTCTGATTCGGTCTGCTAAAGCTGCTGGAATGCAATATGCCAGAAATGGGTTGGCTTTGACAGTATGAATTTATTAGCTTATGAATGTACAGTTTTAAAGCCATAAAAATGTCCAAATTAAGGCAATAACAGAAAGATACCTTCTCTGAAAAAAGACCATCAGTATTTGGGACAGTTATGTCACATGGGAAGGCACATGGCTGGTGTCTAATGGTCCTTCTCTCAGGATACTGTTGCTTTAAGCTTCTGGCTTCAGTGACTTCCTCTATCAGATCCACTGGGGGTCTTTTCTCTCTGCGATCTCATGGGTTTTTCTGTCTCTTATCCTTTCATAAAAGGCTCCAGTAAAAAGATTAAGAACCACCTTGAATAGAGTGGGTCATATCTCAAATTGAAATAACCTAACTGAAAGCTCTTACTCCAAATCAGTAAGATTTGGAGAAGCTAAAGGAAGTTGTGGAGGAGGTGGAACAGTTACAGACCTGATTGTTCTTTCAAGCCAAAAGGGTAAGCTAGCAAATAAATGGCAATATATATGAGCTAAAAATGATTGCTGCATCACTTTTATCTTTCAGATCTCCCACAGTGTCTTTTATGGCCCACTCTAACCAGAAACATACAGAAAAAGGCAATTCCAGGAAAAACTGTTCAACTTACACAGCTTGACACTTTATGAAAGCACCTTAGGCCACCTTTGTCAACGTGTCCCCTAACATACTAAATTAAAACATTCTTAATGTAAAAAAGATAATGACAAAGTCATGCTTTTGCCTATACGATACAGCCATCATTCATACAACTGTAAATATATGCTAGGTCCTGGTGTGTCTTTGGGTGATATTTATTCATCTAACAGATTCACACTCTCCCTTTGATATCTTGTAACCTAAATACTGAGATACAATGTGCTATTAATGCACCTTATGTTATATATAAGGAGATAAGAGAAAAGAAGAAAACAAAACTGTTTGGTTAATATTTATACAAATATTTATATAAAAATAAGGAAAGAACACTTATAACTATCACAGTCTTTGTTTCTGGAAATGGGTCACAAGGTTGTAGTTGGTGTTTATAACTATGTTCTTCCATTAATTCCATTTACCCTTTGCCCTCAACAAATTACTTAACTAGTCATCATTTTTTTCCTGATGAAGAAAATCAAACCATCATTCCTGAATGGTCCAAGCCATTAGCTGTCCTGTTATGTTGTAATTTTCCATTGAGTATAATGAAAAGACATTGAAAGTAGTATGGGGTACCTTAGAGGATATCCTTCATTCCAGACACAATTCTGCTTACTCACATTGTATGGTAGCAACTCAATTGAGACTTGAATGTCAGGATCAGAAATCCTAGGTAATACAGTAACTCCCTTGTTTACCTGGCAATTCAGAGGCAGAAGGGGTCCAAGGTGGCTTAACTTCCAGTTCAATAAATTCAATATTGCACCCACTAATGTAAACATTCCTTCCTTTAGAACAAAGACATGCAGACTAGCAAAACCTAAAGTAGGGGCAACAAAATACAAAACTTTTGCTAGTGGATCAATGGCAGTAATACTGGGAGAATTCAGTCCCATTTCTATTCCTTGGTTCCCAAACTATTGAATACTAGCCAGGGGATAAAAAAGCACCATATATTCAATAATTATTTAGAGCTTATTCCACATTTTAAGGGCATCACTTCATCTCTGCAAGATGTTGCAACCTAGCTGGCACTATAATTGAACCTTCCAAAGGCCATTTAATACTTTTTTCAACCAGCTTCTTCCAGATAATGAGAGATGATACAAGCAGTGAATTCCATGACTATAGGCCCCAAATTGAATTTCACTGCTGTGAAATTACTTCATTGTCAAAGTGATGTTGTTTCATGATGGTATATAAGGCACACTCTGTGTATTAATAAATAATAGACTTGGCAAAGGCATTATGGCTAGGGAAAGTAAACAATATCCAGAGTAACTGCTATTCTAGTAAGAAAAAGCATCCCTTCCGTAGTGGAAGCAGCCCATTTTAATCAACTTGCCATCAGGTATTTTGCTGATTAATCTGGGTAATGGTGTTATATTGAGGATTTGTGAGAAACTTGATAGAGAAGGCCTAAAATGCTTTGAAGAGACAATTGGTAGAAATATGAACTCTAAAAATACCACTGATGAGACTCTAGGAAGAAATGAGATGTGTGTTATTGCAAACTGGAAGGTAAGTGATCCTTGTTTTAAAATGGCAGATAATGTGGCAAAATTGAAAAGTGACTTTGGCTGAAAGACAGATTTTAAAAGTCTTAGATATTTAGCAGAAGTATTTACAAATTAAATGTGGAAAGTATAGCCTGGTTTCTCCCTGCAGCTTATAGTGAAACATGATAGGAAAGAGATAAGCTGAGAACTGAACTCTTGGGTACAAAGAAACCAGAAATTAAAGTTCTGGAAAACTCTGTCTTTCAGGAAGGGAGATCCCAGAGAATATTGCCCCAAGTGAGGATTTAACCAAATGTGGAATAAGTTAGCTATTTCAGAGAAAGCCAAGATTGGAGATGGAGTTATTGAGAAAGGATTTGTGCAAACTCCTGTTTGATGGGCAAAATCTCAGCCTACTGCATAGAAAGCCAACAACAGTGTCACAGGATCTGTATAAAGAGAACCACTGCCTGTGTGAACTGAGAGGGACTAGAAAGGGATGCATTGGAGGAAAATAACTTCAGAGGCAGAACTATGGAGGCTGGGGTCTGAAGTCAAGAAGTCTTGGGCCAGGAGAGTGGACACTCAAGCACATGGAGAGGGTGAGTTTGCCCCAAAGGCAGAGGATAGGCCTTCCACCTCGTTGCTGTGGAAAAGTCATGCCATCTCAGGCCTTGGAGAAGGTGTAGCATATTTCTTGGGGATTGGGGAAAGCCAGGCTACCATAACATGGAGAGGTTGAGCATGTGCCCCAGAGATGCAGAACCCAGGTACAGCCTCAGTGCTTGGAGATGGTGGAATTGAGAAAAAGGTGGTCTCCTCAATGCCCCCCAAGGTTGCATTCAGAGAGAGGCAGGCCACTGCATAGACTTTGGAAAGGGTGGGACTAATAACTCTCAGACCTTGAAATCTAATGGACTTTGCCCTGTAAGTTTTCAAAGTGGCTTGGACCTGGTGACCCCTGTGTTCCTTCTAATTTCTCCCAATGGAAATGGGGGTGTTTATTCAATGACTGTTACTCTTGTGTATGTTGGCAGCAAATAATTTGCTCTGAGCTTTACAGGTCCAGAGCTAGAGGAGAATTTTGCCTTAGGATGGACACTTCCTATAACTAAATTTGAGATTTTGTACTGTTTCTGACTTGTATTTCATTTGTGTTTTTACTGAAGTGCTTTATGCCTTTCTGATATTGTGATGGAATGAATGTATTTTGTATATGGAAAAAACGTGTCTTTTTTAGGATCAAGAGGGTGGAATATGCCAATTTGAAAGGACTAAGTACCTAAAAAAGCCATGACTTAATCCTGATCCATCTTGTGGAGGCAGCCATTTCTTTTAATCCTTATTCAGCCTTGTAGGTCGGAAACTTGTTTAGATTATCTCCACGGAGATGTGGCATGCCCAATTGTGGGTATTAACCTTTGATTAGAAGGAGATGTGACTTCCCCCATTCAGATGGGCCTTGATTAGTTTACTGGAACCCCTTAAAAAAGGGAACCATTTGGAAAAAATGATGAAAACCATGAGAGCCCATGCAGCCAGAGACCTTTGGAGAGAAAGAAGGAGTATGCTCCTTGGCAGAGCTTCATGAAACAAGAGGCCTGGAGAGAAAGCTAGAAGACATCACCATGTTCATCACATGCCTTTCCAGTTGAGAGAGAAGCCCTGAACATCATCGGCTTTCTTGAACCAAGTTATCTTTCCCTGGATGTCTTAAACTAGACATTTCTATAGACTAGCTTTAATTTGGACATTTTCACAGCTTTAGAACTGTAAACATGCAACTTATTAAATTTCCCTTTTAAAAAGCCATTTGCATTTCTGGTATATTGCATTCTGGCAGCTTATGAGCTAGAACATCTTCCTCTTCTGGAGAAGAGTCTATGGGGTCCCAAGCTTTGGGGCCCCATCCCAGAGTAGTTAGTATTCTCCATACCATAACTCAAGGTAATTTTCTACTATGGGTTCATGCATATCTACAAGCTAACATGTATAATTGATCATCCACCTGACACAAATGTTCAGCTAAGTCATCTCTCATGTCTGCTTGAGTAAGCCATGTGTCCATCTCTAGTTTTAATTCTTCCTCTAGATGGGAAGCTGTTGCTTTTGCCACCTGTTCTGCCTTTGTGGCTATACATAAAGCTCCTAAAAAGAGCCAGGCTATGGGTTCCACTACTTAATGTTCTTTTTTCTTTTTGCTAAAATTTAGTTGTCCTGCTATCTGTTGCAAAACAGTTAGCACCCCTGCCAGAGTTTTCAGAGCGTGTCCCATAGATTTTCCCTTTCAAGGACTCATGCCCACTATGGCCAGTGGTTCTTCAGTCTCCTGACTGGATTACCAAGTGTTCCAAACCAAATCATGAAGGGCTTGGGTAAGCATAGTTCAATTCATGAACATGGTATGTCCTTCATTTATTTAGGTCTTCTGTGATTTCTTTTAGCAATTTCTTGTAATTTTCTTTATATAGGTCTTTTGTATCCTTAGGTACTTTTATTCCTAAATATTTTATTCTTTTGGTTGCAATTGTAAATGGAATTTTTTTCTTGATTCCTCCCTCCCCCGAATGCTCATTACTAGTGTATAGAAATACTACAGATTTTTGAATGTTGATCTTGTAACCTGCCATTTTGCTGTACTTATTTATTAGCTCTAGTAGTTTTGCTGTGGATTTTTCAGGGTTTTCAATATATAGTATCCTATAATCTGCAAACAGTGAGAGTTTTACTTCTTCCATTCCAATTTTGATGCCTTGTATTTCCTTTTCTTGTCTAATTGCTCTGGCTAGAACTCCCAATGCAATGTTGAATAACAATGGTGATAGTGGACATCCTTGTCTTGTTCCTGATCTTAGGGGGAAAGTTTTCAGTTTTTCCCCATTGAGGATGATGTTAGCTGTGGGTTTTTCATATATTCTCTATCATTTTGAGGAAGTTCCCTTCTATTCCTAACCTTTGAAGTGTTTTCAACAAGAAAGGATGTTGAATTTTGTCAAATGCCTTTTTTGCATCAATAGAGATGATCATGTGGTTTTTCTGCTTTGATTTGTTGGTATGGTGTATTACCTTAATTGATTTTCTTATGTTAAAGCATCTTTGCATACCTGGGATGAATCTTACTGGGTCATGGTGTATAATTCTTTTAATGTAGTACTGCATTCAATTTGCAAGGATTTCGTTGAGGATTTTGCATCTATATTCATTAGAGAGATTGGCCTGTAGTTTTCTTTTCTTGTAGTATCTTTGCCTGGCTTTGGTATGAGGGTGCTGTTGGCCTCATAGAATGAGTTAGGTAGCCTTCCCTCCTCTTCAATTTTTTGAGGAGTTTGAGCAGGATTAGTACTAATTCTTTCTTAAATGTTTGGTAGAATTGACACATGAAGCCATCTGGTCCTGGACTTTTTTGGGGGAGGGAGAGCTTCTTAATGACTAATTCAATTTCTTTACTTGTGATTGGTTTGTTGAGGTTGTCTATTTCTTCTCGAGTCAATGTTGGTTGTTCATGCCTTTCTAGGAAGTTGTCCATTTCATCTACATTGTCTAGTTTATTAACATAAGGTTGTTCATGGTACCCTCTCATTACCTTCTTCCTCTCCTCTTCCATTTCTGATTTTATTTGCATCCTCTCTCTTCTTTTTGTCAACCTCACTAAGGGTTCATCAATCTTATTGATTTTCTCATAGAACCAACTTCTGGTTTTGATGATTTTCTCAATTGTTTTCATGTTCTAAATTTCATTTATTTCAGCTCTAGTCTTTGCTATTTCTTTCCTTTTGCTTGCTTTGGGGTTTGTTTGCTGTTCTTTCTCTAGTTCTTCCAAGTGGACAGTTAATTCCTCCATTTTTGCTCTTTTTTCTTTCTTGATATAGACATTTAATATAATAAGTTTCCCTCTTAGCACTGCCTTTGCTGCATCCCATAAATTTTGATATGTTGTGTTCTCATTTCATTTGCCTTGAGATAGTTACTGATTACTCTTGTAATTTCTTCCTTGACCCACTGGTTGTTTAAGAGTGTATTGTTGAGCCTCCATATATTTGTGAATTTTCTGGCCCTCTACCTATTATTGATTTCCAACTTCATTCCTTTATGACCTGAGAAAGTGTTTAGTATGATTTCAATCTTTTTAAATTTATTGAGACTTGCTTTGTGACCCAGAATATGGTCTGTCCTTGAGAATGATCCATCAGCACATGAGAAAAGATATATCCTGCTTTCTGGAGTCTAAAGTTCTATAAATGTTTGTTATAAGTGTCTTGGAGTACGTCTATTTGGATCTATTCTGTTTGGAGTATGCTGCACCTCTTGGATCTGTGATTTTAAGTCTTTCATAACAGTTGGGAAATTTTCAGTGATAATTTTCTCCATTAGTTTTCTCCTCCTTTTCCCTTCTCTTCTCCTTCTGGGACACCCACAACACATATATTCATGTGCTTCATGTTGTCATTCAATTCCCTGAGTCCCTGCTCATATTTTTCTATTCTTTTCCCTATATATATTTTTTGCTTTCTGGATTTCAGATGTCTCATCCTTCTTTTCACTAATCCTATCTTCTTTCTCTTGTTATCTAACATTGTAGGTTTCCATTGTTTTTTTCATATCTTCTACTGTGCCTTTAATTCCCATAAGTTCTGTGATTTGTGTTTTCAGAATTTCAGTTTCTTCTTTTGTTCATTCCTTGCCTTCTTCATATCCTCTGTCAATTCATTGATTTGATTTTTGATGAGGTTTTCCATGTTTGTCCAAACATTCTGAATTAATTGTTTCAACTCCTGTATCTCATTTGAATTGTTGGTTTGATCCTTTGACTGGGCCATATCTTCAATTTTCCTAGCATAATTTATTATTTTTTGCTGGTGTCTAGGCATTTAATTTCCTTAATTAGTTTATTCTGGAGATTTTTTTTTTTTACATAGGATTTTCTTGCTGAATGAATTTGTTGTCTATCTGTTCTTAGATATTCACTTCAGCTTATTCTAGATATCTAGCTTAGGTTTTGTCTAACAGATCAGATTTTTCAGTTCTTGTTTTCTTGTGTATTGCCCTGGATGTATGGTGCTTTTTTTTTTCCCTTAGGAGGGCCTACTTAGGCATTATAGAACCTAGTCATATTTTCCCAGACTAAACTAGCCTTCTTTAGGAGGAAAGAATCACCTGTGTCAGTTTTCCCTGAGGGTGAGAGGTTGAAAGACTTTCCTATGAAGCCTCTGGACTCTGTATTTTTCCTATCCTGCCCATTTGCTGCCTGTGGGTCCCACCAGCATGAAGTGATTTGGTACCTTTAATGAGCAGACTCTTCCTGCTGGGGCATGGTTGAAACACAGGAGAGGTTGTAGGCTGGCTTTAATCACTTCAGTTTTCCAGACCCTGGGGTCTGAATTCCTTGAGAGAGGGATGCCACCTGAGCTGGGCCCCACTCCACCCCTCTCCTGGGGAAGGCACAGCCTACAGACAAACTCTCAAACAAGCTTAGTTCTGCCATACCCGGGGCAGTTGGAGCCTGAGAAGCCCTGCAGGTGTATCCAAAGAGCAGTCAAGCTGTAGAAACACAGCCACAAAAAAGAAAAGAAAAATAATCTTTTTCAGAGCAGGACCCCCATTCCTTGGGTTTGCCAATCAACAGCTTAAGTTAGTACATTGCTCTGTGTAGCTCCAGGTCCTTGTTTGCCCCATTCTTTCCTTCAGGGCCCAGACCTTTTCAAGTATTTTGTCTGTCTGATCCAAAAAAAATTCTGTTTTTTTCTTTTCTTTTTTTCATCAGCCATGCCACCTCTGTACCAAGGCAAAACCCAGCAATGTCAGCTTTTACTCCAGGTTCAGCTGAGCTAGGGGTCTATTTTTAGTAGTCAGAATTTGTTAATTAATTCCACAATTAGAGCTTGGTTGCACTCAGCCCCTGCTGCTAGTAAAGTCTCTTTTCTTTACCCTCTGGGAAGCAGTCTGCAGTGGAGGGGCACTGGCCACTGTGGCTTGGGGAACTCATGGTTTTGGGTGGCTTCACAGCCAGACCAACTTGTCCAGACTGGGGCACACTGTGTGTCTGGGCACACTGACATAGCCCCAGAAGTTGTTCTGTCCAATTCCTGGCTATTTACTAGCTGCTCTGGAGGATAAAATAAATCCACACCTCATTAAGCCACCATCTTGGCTCTAGAATATTCTGTATACAGTACATTCTTACTTCACAGTGATACACAATTAAATTCACTGAACAATTTTTCTTACAAGAAATATTCAGTAGCTAAACTATAAACTACAGGTTGAAGTTCATATTAGTAAGGAAAGTCCCTATTTCTCATCCAACCTTATATTCTACTGCTACCAGTAAAAAGCCACAACTCCTACCAGGCTTGCCTCTTCTCTGTATTTAAAGTTTTTCTATCCATATCAAATCCCTGATATTTGAGCCTTATCTTCAATGATTTAAATTTTTTAATCATTTATTTTAATTACTTTATTATTGAAGAACAACATTTAAAAAATAGCTAAAGAGCACAAGGTGAAAACAACAATCTCCTGTAATTCTATACGATTCCAAAATACCACTTGTAAGCATCACTCATACTCAACCCGTATGGCTACCTTTCCTTTTATTTACACATACTTTTTTCCTAATAATATTTATATTGATATTCATTGATGAGGTGGATTGAATTGTGTTCCCCAGTTTCAACGTGTTCTTATTCTTGGTCCATATTCTGGTTGGCATGGA
>PVIY010011572.1:0-31257 GCA_004026745.1 Myrmecophaga tridactyla
ATCTTTTTTTCTCTATTATCGTTTTATTTCTTTTTCTGATGTCTTTTTATTTCTTTTTCTAAATCGATGCAAATGTTCTAAGAAATGATGAATATGCAACTATGTGATAATATTAAGAATTACTGATTGTATATGTAGAATGGAATGATATTTTAATGTTCTTTTGTTAAGTTTTTTAATTAATAAAAAAGTTTATATATATATTAAAAAAAGCACATGTAAGAGCAGCTAGAAGGAAAAATCTGAGATAATGTTATGGTAGCCCATGACAAACTCTGGGATTTGTCCTGTATCTACTCGTTGAAGAGTGTTTTGAAAACTATTGCTTTTTTTCTTTCTTTGCTTTGTATATATGTTATATTATACAACAAAAAAAAAACCTCAAAAAAAATCACAGGTACTATCATACTCAACAGTAAGAGTCTTCAAGCTTTCCCTCTAAGGTCAGGGACAGGACAAGGATGCCCACATTCACGCCTCCTATTCAATATTGTAGCGCAAGTTCTAGCCAAAGTAATTAGTCAAGAAAAACAAAGGAAAGGTACCCAAATTGGAAAAGAAATAGTAAAATTATCTCTATTCACAGATGACATGATACTATATACAGAAAATCAGAAAGAATGCACAAGAAAAGTACTAGAGGTAATAAACGAATTCAGCAATGTTTCAGGGTACCAGATGAATATCGGAAAACCAGTAATGGCTCTATACACCAGCAATGAATAATCTTAAAAGGAAATCAAGAAAATCATTCATTTACAATAGCATCTAAAATGATAAAATATCAAGGAATAAATTTAGCCAAGGAGGTGAAAGACTTACACACTTAAAATTGTAAAACATTGCTAAGAGAAATTAAAGAACACCTAAATAAATGGAAAGACATGCTGTGTTTTTTAATTGAAAGACTTGATATTGTTATGGTGTTAATACTACCCAAATTGATCTGCAGGTGTAATACAATCCTTATAAAACTTCCAGTATTTTTTTCTGCAGATATGGAAAGACCAATTCTCAAATTCACATGCAATTGCATGGGGCCCAAAGAGCCAAAAAATCTTCAAAAAAAAAAAAACAGAGTTGGATCTGTTTCAAAAAAATTTCAAAATTTACTGCAAAGCTACAGTAATCAAAACATTGTGGTACTGACATAAGGACAGATATAGAAATCAATGGAATAGAATTGAGGGTCCAGAAATAAACTCACACCTATAGCTAACTGATTTTCAACAAGGATGAAAAGTGCACTCATTTGGAGGAGCGAATGGTCTCTTCAAAGGGTGCTGGGAAAATTGTATATCCACATAAAAAAGAATGGAATTGGACTTCTACCTCACTTCATATGCAAAAATAAACTCTGAATGGATCAATGATACAAATAGAAGAATTAAAATAATAAAACTCCTAGAAGAAAACGGGAAATCTTCAGGACCTCATATTTTGCAATGGGTTCTTAGTATGATACCAAAAGCATGAGCAAAGAAAGAAAAAATAAATAGGACTTCATCAAAATTAAAAATATTTGTACATCAAAGCACATTATCAAGAAAGTGAAAAGTCAACCTACAGAATGGGAGAAAATAGTTAAAAATTGTATTTCTGATAAGGGTTTAACATCCAGAATAAAAAGAACTCTTACAACTCAACAGCAGAAAGACAAACAACCCAATTAAATGGGTAAAGGACTTGACTAGACATTTCTCTAAATAAGATATACAGATGTCCAATAGCACCTGAAAAGATACTTGACAATATTAATCATTAGGGAAATGCACATCAAAACCATGATAAGATAACACTTCACATTCACTAGGATAGTTATTATTTTTAAAATGGAAAATATTAAGTGTTGAGAAATCGGAACTTTTGTGCATTGCTGGTGGGCATATAAAATAGTGCAGCTGCTGTGGAAAAGTTTGGTGGTTCCTCAAAAAGTAAGTATGGAATTACATGACCTGACAGTTCTACTCCTAAATATATAACTCAAAGAATCAAACAGAAACTAGATGCCAATGTTTATAGCAGTATTATTTACACTAACCTTAAGGTGGAAACAACCCAAGCGTCCATCGACAGATGAATGGATGAAGAAAATTGGCATTGACATATACTTACAATAGAATATTATTCAGGTGTAATAAGGAATGAAATTCTGATATATGCTACAATGTGGGTGAACTTTGAAGATCACATATTGAGTGAAATAAGCCAGATATGAAAGGGCAAAAATTGTATGATTCCACTTATATGGAATATCTAGAATAAGGAAATTCATAAACAGAAAGTTGGGATTAGAGGTTATGGGGACTGGGGGCAGAGAGGGAAATGCATAGTTAATGCTTAATCAGTAAACAGGTTCTGTTTTGGGTGATGAAAATGATTTGGTAATGGATGATACCGAGGGTAGCACAATATCAAAAACATAATTTATACCACTGATTTGTATTTAAAATGTTTAAAATGGCAAATTTTATGTTTTATGTATATTACCACAATTTAAAAATAAATCACTGCAAATTAGTCAAATCTTGGCTATTCAGATCCCTGTCGTCTGTGAATTCTTTAGGCAATTTACTAGACATACTTACGTAGAAATGCTTCCTGTTTGTAACCTGGTTTCCCCTTCCTGCTCAGAACACCAAATACCCAGCAGCTCCCAGCACTCATTGGGCCGGTCTTCCTTAGTCTCAGGGTAGAAAGTCTTTAGGATGCTCAATAAATGTAGGTTGAGTTGAATTGACCTGAATCAAAAGCTACCTTCATTTAAGGCTATCTCTCGTGGCATATAGCATTGTATAAAAGTAGTTAGAATGGTGGGTATGCCTAAGAGCGACTTCCGGAGGACCTCTTTTATTACTCAGATGTGGCCTCACTCTCTCTAAGCCTAACTCTGCAAGTGAAATCATTGCTATCCCCCCTACGTGGGACATGACATCCAGGGGTGAAAGTCTCTTTGGTGGAATGGGAGATGACTCCCAGGGATGAGTCCAGCCCTAGCACTGTGGGACCACCAATTCCATCCTGACCAAAAGGGGGAAAAGAAGTGTAACCTTATTAGGTATCAGTGGCTGAGAGAATTCAGAGTCGAGAGGTTACTCTGGAGGTCATTCTAATGCAAGCTTCAGTTAGATATTGCTACCTATCATAACTTGCCAAACCCCAACCAAAACCATTTCAGCCAATCCTAAAGAACACCTAGGGCAATACATAATATTCTACAAAGGTTCTATGCACTAGGGCAACTTTCCAGAAACCTGCAACCTCCAGATGGGTCCCTGGACCAGATAAGTCCTGAAACCTAGAGGACCCAGCTTCTCCAGAACATCAGCTAGTTTCATCTCCCTACCCCATATTACTGACAGCCCCTTCCAACATGAGAAAGTTTGAATGGCCATAGTCCAAATACCCCTAAAGAAGACTAAATACTTAGTCTTCAGTATTTTAGAACAGCTAGAAGTAAAAACCTAAAATTGTAGAATTGAAACCCATGTCAAAGTCTGAAATATGTTCTACAACTAATTGTGGTGCTGTGCTTTGAAATTTATAGCTTTTTTGTATATATGACATTTTTCACAAAAAAGGAAAAAAATTCGAATGTGATGATAAAAAAATTATTTAAGCCCTCAAGCCTCCTATAATCTGGACCAGCTAGAAGGAAAAATATGAGAGGACAGTATGGTAGCCCATGACAAACTCTGGGATCTGTCTGTCCTGTAACTACTTGTTGAAGAGTGCTCTGAAAATTATTGCTTTTCTCTTTGCTTTGTGTGTGTGTGGATATATATATATAAAATAGTGTATATATATTATACAACTAAAGAAGAGCTTAAAAAAAGTAGTTAAAATGCCTAGAGATCCCAGCATATGTGGATCCTTAAATTATTTTTTTAACTTTTTTATTGAATAGAATAACATATATACAAAGCAAAGAAATAAAAAAGCCATAGTTTCCAAAGCACTCTTCAAAAAGTGGTTACAGGATAGATCCCAGAGTTTGTCATGGGCTACTATACAAGTGGATCCCTAAATTATGATGCACCATGTAGGTTTGCTTCTTTTGCTGATAGTTTTTTAAACTTTTTTTTTGTAATTTCAGGAGTATTGTTTTTTAGTTCTTACTACCCAGATCATTTAAACTTACTGAGGAAAAGAAAATCTTGTCCCTTCTAATTTTCCACTTATCTAATGCTTTTCAATAAGGGTATATCAACGTTATATCTCCTGTGACAAGCAAACATTTATGTTTTATTTTCCTTACACTGTTTTCTCCAGCAGCAGGAATACTAGTTATTCTTGCATATAATAATAAAGCTGAAAGAGAGTTTAGAGAAAATCTAGTACAGGATTTCATTATAGAGTCTAGACTTATTTTAAATAATAAAATAGTTAAAGAAATTAGAGCCTTAAGAGTGCAATGCCTTTACCAAATGTACTCAGCTAATTAATGGCAAGGAGATTTAGAATTAGTTCTGATTCACCAGACTAAACAGCTTCAATAAAACTGCCATGACTAAACTACCATAAGCATATTATTCGAAATTTTGAGTGGAAATTTCCCCTTTCAAAAACTAATATTATATAGAACATCTTTTCATTTTTAAATTATATTGTCATTGTAGTTATTTTACTTAGGTTGTAGTACTCATTATTGGGGAAAGATGTCCTGTTTTTTTTTATCTAGTCATTCACAGTGCCTTCCTGAATTTTAATTCTTGGGCATCTATATTGGCTTAAAATGATTAAACCTGTAAACTGCAATAAAGTATATCAGTTAAGAGCTCAGATGCTAATCTAGATTAATTCTAGAGTCAAATAATAATTTGTTCAAATAATAGCTCTGCCATTTACTAGTTGTGTAACCCTAACCTGCTTAGTTTATTCATCTGTAAAACAGGAGTAATCATTGTACCTAACTCATAGAGCTGTGGTGAGTTTTAAATGAACCTTACCTGAAATTAAAATACTACCTCTTCAGTTAGCTTTTATTATTTAAAATATCTAGACTCTACAATCTGGACCATGGAGAACTCTGTTTTCAAAAATAAGGAAAATTTTTTGATACCAGGAAGACCTGCTCTAGCTCTCAAGTCCCAGCCCTTGACCTTTTAAGGCACCTGTACTCCACAGAGAACAATAACCAAATATGTTGATATACGATGTGCCAGTCTACTCATATCATTAGGAATTTGCTCTGCCCTGTACACTCCTAGGTTTGGAATTCCTAGACAATTTTTGGAGTTTCCAGAATTCACATTCTGGTTTCAGCTCGTCTGGAATGGCACCTGAGAGAATAAAGTGCATCAATAAGAAACCTGAGAGCCAGAGCCCTGTACTCATGTTGTTGTAAGACTCCCAGGACCAAGAAATGTCCAAATAATTTCTGAACAGTTTAAGACCATTCAAGGTGATCCACCAGGAGAGGCCTGTCTGGACTGTGACTGTAAAGAAAAGCTTATAAATCATTGTATTATTTTGCCTTAAAAATAAGACATTTAGGAAGACAAATTAATGGAATCTATATGTTGAGACCAGAAAGACGAAATTTGGCAAGATTTCTATATTACTTTTACTGTTACTGTAAAAAATTACTAAGAATTTAGTAGCTTAAAACAACATAAATTTATTATCTTATAGTTTTAAAGGTCAGATGTCTAAAATGGGCCTCACGGCAAAATTCAAGATGTCAGCAGGGCTGCTTTCCTTTACATTTTTAATTAGAGAAGTTGTATGTTTACAGAAAAATCATATATAAACATGATTATGCATATATTTACACCTTGCATTAGTGGGATACAATTGTGAAAATTTTATAATTCTATTATTAACTGTACTCCATGGTTTCTATTAGAGTTCACTGTTTGTATTGTATAGTCCTATTTTTAAAATTTTTATTCTAGTAACATATATTCAACCTAAAATTTCTCTTTAATCCACATCCAAATGTAAAATTCAGTGATGTTAATTACATTGACAATGTTGCTACCACTGCCACTAGCCGTTACCAAAATCAAGTTTGTTCATTGACGATATCAACAAAATCACCAAACTTTTAGCTAGACTGACAAAAACTAAAAACAAAAACAGAAAGGGCACAAATAACCAAAATCAGAAATGAAAGAAGGGCCATTACTACCAAACTCACCGAAATAAAAAAGTACTTATTTTTAATAAAATAAATTAGGTAACCTAGAGGAAATGGACAAATTCCTAGAAATATACAAATTGCTTACACTGATTCAAAAAGAAATAAAAGATCTCAATGAACCAGTAACTAGTAAAGAGATTGAACCAGTAACCAAAAATCTCCCAATGAAGAAGAGCCCAGAATCAGATGGCTTCACGGGTAAATTTTATCAAACATTCCATAAAGAATGGACACCAACCTGCTCCGATACTTCCAGACAATTGAATAGGAGGGAACATTCTTTAATTTATTCTGTGACATCAACATCATTCTCACACCAAAGCTAGTTAAAGGTACCACAAGAAAGGAAAAGTACTGACCAAATCCCTCATTAATGTAGGGGCAAAAAATCATGTTTGCAGGGCAAGTCAGCTTTTGTTTATCTGGAAAAGTTTTATTCTCTTCTTCATTTTTGAAAGAAAGTCTCACCAGAGGTAAAATTTTTGGTTGACAATGGTTTTCTTTCTGTAGTTTAAATATTTCTCATGCTTTCTGATGAGAAATCAGCACTTAATTTTATTGTGATTCCCTTATACATAATTCATTGCTTTCTCTCAAAGCTTTCAGAACTCTCTTCTTGTCCTTGGAGTTAGGAAATGTGGTGGTTTGGAAATGCATGTACACCAGAAAAAAAATGTTCTTAAATTTAATGCAATCCTGTGGATGAGAACCAATTGTAAATAGGAACTTGATGAGGTTATGCCAGTTAAGGTGCATTAAGACCCTCCTTCAGGATGGGTCTTAATCCTATTACTGGAGTCCTTTATAAGCATAATGAAATTCAGCCTGAAAGAGAGAAAGCCACAGGGGGAACAGCCAGAAGCTGAACTTCAACAGAACCTGGAAGACACCAGAAGACACCACCATGTGCCTTGCCATAGCACAAGCTCAAGGACCAAGGATCACTGGCAACCAGCCCCAGATCAGTCTTCAAGGAGAAAGTATCACTTAGATGATGGCTTGATTTGGATTTTCTATTATCCTCAAAACTGTCAGCTAATAAATTACCAGCACTTAAGTCAAACATATTGAGGATTTTTTTTTATATATCTTTGTCCAGTGTATGCAAAGCCTGGTCCTCTTCAATAATGGTTTCTGGATTCTTACCTTGTTCTTTCAGATGGGTCATCATTTCCTCCTTCTCTGTTTGTCTAGTAATTTTTTGTTGCATTCTGTGCATGTTAACATTTTAAAGAGCTAACTGGATTTTAGTTCTTGAGCTGTGCCTTCTTTAAGTTTGTATCCAGATAGTGATATGACAAATTTTCATAAATGTCAGGATCTAACAAAAACAAACCAACCAAAGCAAAAAGCACTTTTACTGTCATTGCAATTTGGCTCTGCTTTAATTGGCAGTCTCCTTCATTACCTAGCTGTACTACGAAGAAGACAAGCCCAATGTAAATGTGGAGTGCAAGTTCTTCTCTGTCTTATCTGAGCCTGCATGGCACCCCAGGGCCTGTTTCTTTGTTTCGGCTGTCCTTGCTAGGGGATTTAGGAATTTTCCCAATTAGTTTACAGAACTTTGAGTGAATGCCCCCTCTACTCCCTTTGCAATAGACTTTCACTCCCTCCTGGGTGTTCTGTTATGTGACTTAATGCAGGTAATCCTTTGCCCCAGCCCACTTCAATTTAGCTATTAGACTCCAGGGTTTCAGACAGTTCCTGTCAGTTCACTAGTTGTTGTGCTGGAGGTACTGATTCCTGGAGCTACCCACCCCACCATCTTTCCACAATCCTCTTTAGGGCTGCTTTCTTTTCTGACGGGATAATCTGTTTTCGTGTCTTTTTGAGGTTTAAAGGGTACATGCATTCTTGACTCATGGCCCACTTTCCATTTTCAAAGACATCAACACAGTCAGTGAAGTCTGTCTCACATCTCTTCACAGACTCTTCCACATATAAAGTACCTTTGTAATTACACTGTACCTACCTGGATAATCCAGGAAAACCTCCTTATTTTTAGTTCAGTTGATTAGCATGTTAATTACCCCTTGCCATGTAACATAACATATTCTCAGGTTCCAGAGATTAAGAAGTGGCTATCTTTGGGGGCAATTATTCTGTGTACCCCAGGATTTTCAGACTGTTCAGCAGATATAATTATCTAGACTCTGCAGCAAATATGTTCATAGAACAGAATTGGATACATCAGGTTATTATAGCTTGATAGTGCTAAATCCAAGTAACTCCTGTTACTCTGATTCTTATAGTTTCAAGCAATCTTACGATAATAATTTGGCTTCCCACATGTATTACTATGGAAAGATAATGTTATGAGCAGTGAACAAAAGTATCTGAGAAATGAACAAAAGTGATCAATAATTATTAAATAATTACCATATTGATAAATAGATATTGAGTTTTTAATATATGGGTTTCTATGGATTTATATTTTAGTTTTCTTGGTTGCTCAAGCAAATACCATGCAATGGGTTGGTTTAAACAACTGGAATGTATTAGATCTCAGTTTTGAAATCAAGGCATCATCAAGGTGATGCTTTTTCCTGAAGACTGGCATTCTGTGCCTGGTTGCTGGTGATCCTTGGTCCTGGGCTCCTCTGTCACATGACAATGCACAGAGTAGGCTCTCCTGGCCTCTCCCTTCTTTTCTGGGTTCCCTTGACCTTCCGCTTCTTACTTCTGGTGGTTTTCTTTCTGTTCGAATTTCATTTTGCTTATAATGGACTCTGGTAATAGGATTAAGACCCATCCTGACTGGGTTGGGCCACATCTTAACTGAAGTAACCTCATCAAAAGGCCTACTTACAATGGATTCACATCCACAGGAATGCATTCAGTTTAAGAACATGTTTTTCTGGGGTACGTACAGCTCCAAAACACTACAACTTGATTCATGTATGTCTACATCTGAGAGATGATATAGTCTAGGTAAGATCAGGTCTCTAAGTACTCAAAAATGAGGGCCAGATTTTCAGTCTCTGGGGAAGGCCACCTAGCTGAGTATTCTTCCCAAGGTTATTAAAGTTTGAATTTCATATATTTTCCTCTTCAATCTGAAATTCAGAATGTATTTCACCATCTGACTATGAACTGACTGCTCTCCTAGCTTTTTTGAGTATGTTGTATGCTTATTAGTTTATGCGCAAGGAGAGAATTATGTAAGGATACTCATCAAGACATTAAATTGATAACTCCAAAGGGATGGGATGAGGCAGATAGAGAAAACATGCCCTTAGCATGTGAAGTCTTGGCAAATTTTCATGGGAGCCCTTTTATATAAACAATATGAATTAACATTGTATTCCACTAGAAAATATAACGCTAAAGATGAAAAGAACAATATATAAACTGTACTCTACTTTGCAAATTTGTTTTTCACAAGAGTATGGACTAACAATTCTGAAATTCCTTTACATGTATCTGGGGTTGAACGAATAGGAAAATGGATCATAGATAATGACGACCAAATTTCTAACTGTCAGAGAAGGAAGTTACAATTAATCAAAGGGCTAGAAGAACTCTGTGGTATTGGATTAGAGTCACAGGTTGCTGTATGAACTCTTGTTAAATATATAATGCACATAGATAAGAAATAATTATACACCACTTAGTATCCATGTATATATTCCATTGTTCTGTCAGTTGACAGCGCCTGAAGCAATGATATCTCAGTAGCCATCAGCATGCCCACACCCAGAGCTTGGTTTCTAAATAACATTCTCCAGTAAAAATAACAGGACTCTTTGGAAAAATGGCTGATTCTAGGACTGGAGCAAGAGAAAATACAAGATGATTCTAGAGTATTAACAAGTAAAGAAGTGCCAAAAAAACAAAAGGATGGGGGTCTGTCAAAGGACACAGGACCCAACCTAAAAGAGCTCCCGATGTCAAAGCTGAAACCATTTGAGTGATAACAATGAGAAAAATAGTGAAGTATTATAACCCAAAGTATAAATTACTGTATATGAATCCACCTTGATATAAATACATGCTTGAATACATAATGAATAAATGAAGAGATGACTCTTCCTTACTGAAGAATTCCAAATAATGCATGTCTAATCTACATGGTGGAGCTTAATCCCTCCCTCACTGAGTATGGGCTAGACCTATGTCTTGCTGCCAAGGAATGGAGCATGGAAAGGAAACAATAGTAACTTCATAGTGGAGAGAAATGGCAACTCTACCTTAACCAAGTGACCAAGGTCAACATCAACAGTGATAAGTCATGTTGATAGTATGCACCTCTGACATTATGTGGTGAGAAGAGCACTTTACCTCTGTGATCCTCCACCTAAAGACCCATAACCCCAGTCTGGCCAAGAGAAAAACATCACGCAAACTCAAATTGAGGGACCCTTTATATAATACCTGACCAGTACTCCTCAAAACTGTCAAGGTCATCAAAAACAAGAAAAGTCTGAAAGAACATTACAGCCAAGAGGAACCTAAGAAGACATGACTGAATGTAATGTGGTATCCTGGATGGCATCCTGGAACAGAACAAGGACATTAGTAGATCATTATTGGTCCATCAGTCATAACAAATGAACCATGCAAGGTATTAATAATAGGGGAAGCTCTGTGTGTGAATATATGTGTTTGGTGCTGGTGATGGTGGGGTTATGAAACTCTTACTTTCTGTGCCTAAAACATATTGTTAGTCACAGTTCTCTAGAGAAACAGGACCAACAGGAGAGATCTATAAATATGAGATTTATAAAGGTGTCTCATGCAATCCTCAGATTGGGAGAGTCCAAAATCTGTAGGGCAGGCTGTGAGGCTGGCGACTCTGATGAAAGGTCTGGATGAACTCCACAGAAGGGGCTCGCTGGCTGAAGAAGCAGTAAAAGAGTCTTTCTTCTCCCTTAAAAGGGATAAAATTATCTCCTTGTGGGAGACGTGCCTTAGTTGATCTCAGATGTAATCAGCCACAGATGCAATCGACTGACTGATGATTTAATCAGCCATGAAATATCCTTGCAGGAATGGTCAGGCTGGTCCTTGCCTGACCAGACAACTAAGCATAATCATTTGGCCAAGTTGATCCCAGAACTTAACCATCACACATACCTTTACTAGTAAAGAGAAAAGGACATTAGTGGGAAAAAAATGGTGAAATACAAATGAAGTCTGAACATTCATTAGCAGTTATGTACCAATATGAACCATTTAATTTGGGGGTGGGGGGCGGGGTGGTGGTGCATGGGCCTGGGCATTGTATCTAGGTCTCCCACATGGCAGGCAAACATGCTACCATTGAACCATTGTGCACTGGAGACTTTTAATTTTGTCCAATATACCATACTTAGGAAAGACATTAACATTAGGAAGATCTAGGTGGAGAAGTGTATATGGGAATTCTATCACTGCAACTTTTCCTCAAGTTTAAAATTTTTCCAAACCAAAAAGTTTATTGCGGAAAAAAAAAGTACTCCAAAACTCGAGGCACTTGAAGCACAGGCCTGGAGAGCATCTTCTTTGCCTCTATCTATGGGCAGTGTCCATTTCTATTTGCCTGGTTTTTAATTGGTTTAGGCATGGACATGTCATCATTTTAGCCAATGTTACAGAGAGAAAGTCTGCTGAGAGCTTCTGGGCAAGGATTTCCTTGGTCAAAAACTAAAGTATTTGGAAGAAAAAAAACTGGTCCTTCTTCTACTACTGTTGATTGTGTGTCATTTGCCAGAGGCTCCTACTGGGACTGAGTTTGTTCCCCTCCCAGAAGAAGGTGGCATTTAACAATGTATGACTTTTTGGTTGTCACATCTGGGGTGGTGTGAAGGGTATCTAATGGGTAGAGGCCAGGAATGCTACTCAACATCCTATAATGCACAGAATGGACTCCTACAAAAAAAGAATTAACCAGCCCAAAATGCCAAGAGTGCTGAGATTGAGAAACTCTGCTCTAGGAGATTCCTGCAGTGTGGCAGACATCTTATGAGTAAGAGGACAAGAAGGTCAGACTGAGAATGACAGAACCAAAGTACAGAAAAAAAAATTGGTTCTTGGTAACAATACTATGAAGCAACAAATTAACCAACCTTGCAGCACCTACCTCCAGACATCTTGTTAGGTGAAAAAATAAATCCCTTTATTGTTTATACAACTTTGAATTGGCATTTCTGATACCCATGGCCAAGAGCACCCCAACTGACAATGATGGAGAAAGAACAATGAGTTGAACAAAATCACAGTGGGGCTATAAGTATAGGGTGCCCCAGGGAAGGGAGAAATGCCCTATCTGGTACAAACTTTGATCTCTGTGACATATTATATTTGAAATCTTACTTGCTCTGACTAGCCCAAAAATAACTTCTTCGGTTGTTGATATGCTCAGCTCAACATCTCCATCACACTGATTTGATCCAGTTTTAATAATTAGAATAAAAATTATTTGTGACTAGAAATTATTAAGCATACATTATGCTTTTTATATGTTCTCTTGTGGAAATGGTTTCAAAACATTTCTGTTCAAACATATTTAAAATGCTGGGTGGGAAATATGGTAAGATCTCTTCAAACTTGCAACTTAACAAATAATTGTGGAACCCATCTTGGAATTTTAAAAAAAAAAACATTAATTGCTAAATGCATGGAGAAATGGGAGTGGGAAAAATAGAGAAAGAAAAGCATTATAACATTTCTCTTGTTTTTCTTTCTGTTGGGGTAGGAGAGGAAAAATCAAGGAATATAGAGAACAGTGAAAGATCTTACAGGAACTATATATTTAACAAGAGATGATTAATGGCAACACTGGAGGCAAGAGAATAAAGCATCTACAGCCAGTAAGAGAAGTGCCTTGAATAAGCTGATTTTTAAGTTTCCTTAATTTGAAAGCCATGGTTTGATCCAGTTTTGATATAGAAAATAGTTGAATGTGGTGAGTCAGTGATACCACCGTGAATCTAGGATTTTATTTAACTATTACTCCATTGCTATTACTTGCAAAATTTTAAATGAAAAACAATTAGGAACAAGTTTAGCATATGTAGTCTTTTAAGTTCACATTATTGAATACAGAAATCCTTATTCCACTGTGAGAAAATAAATTATTTATCTTCTATCTGTAGGAAATCTAATTCAGTTACCTGAAATAGTACCATAGTTAATAACATTTACATGACCTATTTCATTTAGTCCTATTGGGAAGCCTATTAAGTAAGTACTATTATTATGCTTATTTTATGGATGACAAAACTAAGGCTCAGAGCAGTTAAATAACGCGCAGATCTATTCAACTAGGTCCACATAGGTGTGTGGCCGAACCAGGATGCAATACCAGTATTTGTGCCTGAAATGGTATGACTTCTGTATTATGTTGTTACTGCCAGGAAGGAACAAACCAGCTAAGTGTCAATGTTGAACAAATTAAGGGTCAGCAATTATATTCCCACAGCCTCTCTCACAGTACTGAGCACTTACTTACTAGTAGTTCCTTAATAAATACTTATAAATTAAATTTAAAAAGTTTCCCTGCTCAAATGTAATTATACTGTTTAGGAATGATGGGCAAAGCATTGAGCTAAATATCAGATCCAGCTAACAAGGGCTTTCTTTCACATGACCTTGGACAGATAACTTATCTGAGGTTCAGTTTAAAAATCAGAATAACAATACCTGCTGGGCCTGATACCCAATATTGGGACCATGTATGGAGAAGTTCTTTGGAAAATAAAATTTCTTGAAAAAATGAAAGGTTTTACAGTCTCAAGTTCTAAGTTCAACCTTTGGAAAAATTAGTTCAACCTCAACTACACAGACTTGATTATGGTGTAAACCTAGCTCAACAGCCCACCATAAGTCTGGCTAATAACTCAAGAATTCCTCATTTCATTCCAGTTCCCTGAACCTATTTTCCTAACACTTTCATTTGATTCAATCACCTCCCTGTCCAAACTAATCAGCTTCCTTTCCGAAGTCATTTTCTGGAGCTGAAGAAAAAAAAAGAGTGCTGTCCATAAGTTAGTCATTCAGGAGAAATCCTGTTTAAGAAAGACAGAGACCCTCTGTCCCCTCTCTCTTACCCCAGGTCCTGCAGGTGTTTTTAAATCCAGAAGCTAAAGCATGGTAAGAGGAAGTGAGAGGTATTGAGGTAGCTGATAACTATCATAGATATTCCACTTCACGGTGAGGTTATCAGGGTGTACTTATTTCATGATTCTAATTCTTTTGAATGGCAATTGACCCAAGTTACAAACAGCAAAAATTCCTACAACAAACTCATAATGTTTCTTTATAAGAAGGGAAAAGGGAGTCATGGTACCAGCCCCACTGTCATTTCTGTTTGTTTTTAATCATTGGTCTGGTGCTCTCTCCATTTTCCACTTTTTTTTTTTTTTTAACTTATTCAGTTTTGTCCTCTTTGTGTCCTCTTCCATGAGTCTGTAATGGCAGGTTATGTTTATACATTAAAGAAAGCCTCCCTCCCTGGGCAAACATAAAATATACAATGTGGTGGTTTGGAGCTATGCACCCCAGAAAAAACACATTTTTAAACTTAATGCATTCCTATGGGTACAAACCCATTCTAAGTGGAACCTTGTGACGAGGTTATTTCAGTTAAGGTGTGGCCCAATCCCATCAGGATGGGTGTATTAGTTAGGGTTCTCTAGAGAAACAGAATCAACAGCGAACACTCGCAAATATAAAATTTATAAGTGCCTCACGTGACCGTGGGAAGGCAGAGTCCAAAATCTGCAGGGCAGGCTGTGAAACCGATGATTCTGATGGAGGTTCTGGACGAACTCTACAGGGGAGACTAGCTGGCCGAAGCAGGAAGAGAGCCTGTTTCTTCTGAATCCTCCTTAAAAGGCTTCCAGTGATTAGAATAAGCAACACTCATTGCAGAAAACACTCCCCTTGACTGATTACAAATGGAATCAGCTGAGGATGCAGCTGACGGGATCATGATCTAATTCTATGAAATGTCCTCATTGCAACAGACAGGACAGCACTTGCCCAACCAGACAAACAGGTACCACCACTTGGCCAAGCTGATACATGAACCTGACCATGACAACGGGTCTTAGTCCTATTTACTGGAGGCCTTTAGAGGCAGAACGAAATTCAAACTGAGAGAAAGCCATGGGAAGCAAGAAGCTGAAGGTCAAGGGAACACAGGAAAGGAGGGAGAGTCCAGGAGAGATCACCAGGGGCACTGCCATGTGACAGAGGAGCCAAGGATCACTGGTAAGCAACCTCAGAACACATTCTTTAGGAAGAAATCACTGTCTTGATAATGCCTTGATTTGGACTTTGTGTTAACTACACTATCACAAGCCATTACATTCCCATTGTTTAAACCAACCCATTGCATGGCTTGAGCAGCCAAGAAAACTAAAATATATATGATACCACAAGATAGCTTAATACTCTGCAGGAGATTCCTCCAATAAAGCCTCACCATATCATCCCTCCCTCCCTCCACCCATACCCACCCACCCACACACAGGAAGGGCATAGCTCTAGTTCTATCTCCCTGACCCCTTGTCTTCCCTTTCTGTACTTTTCGAGGTTTCCCATGGGAAAGTGGTTCAGAGTTGGCATCTATTCTTTTACCCTTGCTCTTTTTTTTTAACATGGGCAGGCACCGGGAATCGTGGCCTGCCCTTTCTACCCTTGCTCTTGATGCTCAATTCTTTTTTCATTCATTCTACCAACTAGAAATGCAAGATTCAAGAGGCCAGAGGTCTTGCATGTCTCGGCGATATACCTGTTGCATAGTTGTGCTCAACTAGCACTTGTGAAATGGATGAACCGGTGTTTTACCAGAGGTAGCTGCGTGTCAGGCACTGCTCTAGAAGTTGAGACCATCGAGGAGACCACGACAATACGCTTCCTTAGGAAACAAATACCGATGCGCTAAACATACTGAGGAACACAGAGAACTGCGACGAATGAGCCGCGAACAGGGAGGGCGCTGGGTGGCGCGCGTCTACAGGTTCGGGTCCCAGTGGGGCTCCTCTGGCTTCCGCGGTGTGGATGGATCCACAGCAGCAGCAGCAGTCCCAACAGCGATTTGACGCCACCTGATTCCTCCCGGCGGATGCGCCCCGCCCTTCCTTCCTAGCTCCCAGCGGCTGCTCCGGGTCCTTCCTAGCTCCCAGCGGCTTCACGCTCCGGTTGATTGCATCTGCTTAGCTGCGGCTCAGGCCTGCGCGACTCTGGGCAGCGAGACGCCCCCACGTTAAGTCGCGACCTAGAAATAGGAGGGGGGCAGCAAAAAAGAAGAAGAAGAAGAGAAAAATCCGTTCCCTCAGGGTCGCTGAGATTGCTGGTGGACTCCGGTTTCCAGCTGGGGGAAGCGAGGAGGGTAGCTGTAAAGGCGGCTGCGGCGCGCTTATTACCCGGCGTTGTGGCACGGTGCTTTCACCTCGGTCGAGACAGGCCGAATCATCATGACGGAGCTTCCTCTCCCGACCTCGGGTTTAGCTGGAGCCAGAGAGAAAGCTCAGGCGCTCCCTGCGGCCCGAGGCTGGAACCTGGGCATGCGCCCAAGGCCACCAAGCCCCGCGCGAACTCTCCCTCAGAGCTGCTGCACGTGTCCCGGGCTGCTAGCAAATGAGCCCTAAGAAACAGGCCCTTCGGCCGTAAGTGGATTTGAGGCCTCGGCGCCCCCAAGCTGTGGCATGGTCTCTCGCCTCCCCTGACCCCACCCCGCGGGACGGAATCTTCTGCCTCTCAGCGCTTTGGCTCCTTAACGATTCCTGGAGCCCCAAAGCCAGGTCTCCCCCACTTCCCGCGTGTACACCATCCCACTGAGTTCAAAGTTTCGCCCCGCATCTCAGGGCGCTGGAGGAGCTCTAGACCTGGAGCCGCTTGATTAGATCCTGTTTACTTAAGGTGGTCCTAAGCATCTCCTCCCTACGCTAAATATTCTGGCGAGACAGCGTGGGAAATCCTCTCTTTTCCGGGGGCCAGTCTCACAGGCGGAATTACAAGACACAGCTAGACACTTCCCCTGTATTTGCAATCCTAAGCAAAAGCTGCGAGGGATCCGCAGGAGGGAGCGTGGCTGCCACGTGGAGGAGTAGGAGGGATGCTTCCACCTCTGAGAGCGACCTGCTACCCACCATTTATGGCCTCCTCAGACACTACCCTGGCGTTGTTCTGGGCGAATTCCGGGTCAGGAAGATGAGTCGCGGGAGAGTTAATCGTCCAGGAGCAATATTTCATCTGTTCCTTCTGGTCACTTTTTTTTTTTTAAGGGTATTGGACTTCACCAGATTTTTCAACTGAAAATTTCCACATTTTCACCCAGAACATTTTTAAAAGGAAAATGTCTTCCTTTTTGAAAGCACGTGTTCTTGTGTTTTGTAATAGAATCGTACGGCCCACTATAGACTTAGGAACCAGTGATTACTTTTTACAATTACAGCAATCAATTTTCGTACTTTTCCTTAAGATACGAATGCGTATATTGACTACATATTTCAGAAACTGCAAGTCTTCGACTAGGTGGAATTGATTTTACACTTTCTACCCTTTTAATAAAGAAATAACCAGTAATCATGATAAAAATAGTCTCGAGTCTTCCTCCTCCTCCTCAAGGTAGTGGCTGATGGGTACCAAATCTCGACATTGGTCCTTTTTCTCCAAGCAGCAGAGCCTGGGGCCTAAGTCCGGACTGGACTGTGCAAGTGAATTGGAAAACTTTTTCTTCTTTGTTCGTAATGATCACCGGACCTCAGAAAACGATCTACCAGTTATCTTGCAGAGCTTCTGATGTCGTGGGGGAAAGGTCAAACTTGAAGGGTCTGGGAGAGACTAGAATTACGCTTGTCACAGCACGAGCAGAAGTGGCCAACGGGAAGTGCTCCTTTAGTGTTCATAGAAAGCATAAACTGATGAAGGAAGGAGCGCTCACACCAAGAGCCTAGGCACCCAAACTCTTAATGACCAATGTGAGCTCCTTCTTCTCTCTTTATGAACATTGTCTTTATCATGAGAAATAAAAAGCACTTATAAAAATTATTTTAACAGGCTTTCTGCGCCTTGGGAGGACAATCTGAGGCCTCTGCAGGCAGCATCCTGCAGTCACGGAGGGCTCCTTTCTCTGCCTTGCTCGAGCTGTGCGAGTCCCCCAACCCCAAGGCCCAGACTTGGTGGGGGGTGGGGTGAGGCGGCTTGCGGCGCATTGTCCTCTGCGAGTAAGCTGCGCCCTCAACACCGGTGCGGTGAGGAGACGGGTTGCGGGGTGGGGGGGGTGCGAGACGCGTGGGCGATGGGCCGCAGGACGCGGGTCCTGGGCTTGCGCGCCGCGCGAGGACGCCCGGGCGGCGGGGCTGATGTGTCGCTGCGGTGCGAGGCTCGGGTGCGGAGAGAGGGCCACAGACCTCACCTCCTAGCACGTCTCGTCGTCGCGGGCAGCAACTCAAGCCCACGTTGAAGCGAGTCGCCGCGCGCGGGTTTCCACGTGCGTCTTGCCTTAGTGCCAGGACGCCGGCAGCGGACCCCTAAGGAGAAGTGAATGGCGTGAGTGGTCCGGGAAGGGACCACAGGGAGGAAGCAGCGTTCCGGCGTGGGGTTGGGGCTCCGCGGAGGCCCGGGACTGGGAGACAGGGGCAAGCCTTTCCTTTTCGACCCCTTTTCGGCGGTCTGGTCACCGCTGCGGGCTCCCCGGGGCCAAGCGTGGTGGATGTCCTTCCTCGGCGTCAGGGGTGGACCTCGGCCGGGTCCCTAAAGTTCCCGAGGGGGCTCTCTCCTCTCCGCCTGGGTTTCCACCTCGTCGGCGTTTCCGCGGGCGCCAGAGGTCAGACAGTTACGCCGAGGAGCTCAACAACCAAACGCAGACCGGTGGAGTCTCACGTTTCATTCAATTTTCACTTGTGGGTCTATTTATCAAAGGACGCTTTGTGCAGAGTTTTCAGAACTTCTTCGTCGCTTTGATAAGTAAAATTTCATGTCCCCGAGCAATGATTTCTTGTCGGAATTGACTCATTTAATCATTGGAAAACCCAGCTAATTGCATTGCTCCAGAAAGAGGGATCTTTTTAGAGATCCTGGCACGCACTGTACATTTCGTCCTGTAGAACTTAGAATCAATTGTTTGTATTTTATTCTCTGTAAAGAGAGTTGAGTAATTGTAATGTACTTAAAAGTTTCTAACCAGCTGCTTTTTTTTTTTTTAAGACCAAACCATGCTGAAAGGTAAATTGATTGCAAGCATAGAGGGAAAAGATTACTTACAGATTCCTGGGTTTCAAGCACAATTATTGGAAACTGGTCCCTTTTTCCTATTCTTCTCCCAGCATTTTCCCCCCTATTTCAGTCCCCGATTTACAAGAACTAGAAGCGAAACAAAATGCCCACGTCTTACAATTAGGCTACCAAAGTAATTGTCCAATTATTCAAATAAATACCCAACATATCTTTATTCTTTGATGTGAAGATCTAACTTCCTAGACTTAAATATTTGGGCGAGTTTACCTTGCAGCAAGACTTTTCAAAAGTTGAAGCACTGGTTCCTTTTTGTATAATTCAAGCTGAACTTCCTTTGATGGCCCCTCTTTGACAGAACAATTCTACAAAGCAAGGTAGAAAGTACTTCCTAATTCATAAGTTTAGGAAGTAATAAGCTTATAATGTTGAGAGCAAAAGGTCTTCTTTCCCCCTCAGAAGAGCATCATTTTAATAGAAATATCTTATTTTAAAATGAATATTCCAGCTTTCCATCTCTAAATATTCTTAGTCTTAAAGTGATTTGGTAATGGAAAAGGGACATATTTCTAATTCTAACTTTTTACTTGGGTGTCAAAAATAAAAAAAGGCAGAGGTTAGGGCTTTTAACAAATATCAGCCATTCTTAGTTTACAAATTTTTCCAACTTGGAAGAAGGCATAACTTTCTCTCCAAGGCCAAAGCAATATTTACTTTTCTTTTCCATATATATATATATATATATATATGGTTCGAGCAATGATCACCTCTCTCCTGGACTGTTGTTAGGGTTTCCTGGTTGGTCTCTGCTTCTTCCTTTCTCCTCTTTCATTCTATTGTCCATTTTGCAGCAAGTGTTTCTTCTAAAATGAAAATGCAATCATATCATGCCCCCATTCAAACCTGTAATGATTCCTCATGTCACCAAAGTAAAATCAACAGTCCTTACATGACTTAAAAGGCTCTACATGAATAGACCCACTAGTCTCTCTCTGATCCCACCTCCTACCACTTTCCCCCTCACACACTTTGTTTCATTCACATTGGCTTTCTTACATTACCTTAAATTGACTAGGCACACTCCCACCAGGGCCATTGCACCTTCCCCAGATATATTATGTGGCTTTTACCTTTACTTCCTTTGAGAGAACACTTCCTAACTATTCTGTATAAAATAGCACCTCCCTCCATCAATCTCTCGTTATTTACCTTGCTCTATTCTTCATAGTTCTCTTCACCACGTGAGATACTATTTATCTGTAGGTAGAACTGCTCTAAGGTTGGTTTATTCAATGACTCATAATAGCTCAAAGATAAACCAGTATCTGGCCTCCTTAGGATGTTGGTTTCTGTCCTCAGGCTTGTTCTCTCATGTTGATTGCTTGCTGTTCTAGAAATCCCATCTTCATACAATGTCCAAAGTCAGAAATAATGGGATTGTTTCTTCTTGGGCTCCACTTTTAAGATCAAAGAAAATCTTTCACATGTACATTCATTCAAAAACTTGCCCTTTTGACTTTTTGGCCAGAATTTTGTTACATGCCTATTCCTAAACCAATGATAAGCAAGAGAAAAGAAACAACCATTGACAAGTTAATCAGGATTCACCTGCCAGGGTTTGGAGGGATTCACCATCCCCACAGCACTAGACCATTTTATATGCAAACAAAGTTAGTGTTCTGTTAGCAAGAAAGAAGTGGTTGTTGAGTGGACATCTTAACAGTGTTTGCCACACTTGTGACTGATCACACCACCCATTTTGTTGTCAATCTCTTGCCTAAATAGTTTGCCTTCTCACATTCTTAGGCAGCTATTAATTTTAATCAAGGCAGTTTTTCCACATTTATTTCTGTTATATTTAATTAAATTCATTTGTGGGAGGTATATCTATTATCTGCTACTTAATAGCCAACCACCTTGAAACTCAGTGGCATAAAACAACAATCATTTATTTGCTTACTGCAGTTTGGACTGGACTTAGCTGGGTGATTCTTTTGATCATCTCATCTAGACACACTTATGTGGCTGTAATCATTTTGGGGACAGATAGGGACTGGGTCTATCCCACCATATGTTCTTTTTTCAAAATTTATTAACATTAAGGAGAATAGAACAGGCTTCTTCATCATGGCGATCGACACTGTTTCAAAAGGGCAAGCCCCAAATACAAGTACTAGTCAAGCTTCTGCTTGTGTCATATTTGCTGATGTCCCATGATCAAAGCAAGTCATATGGATGAGCTCAGAGTCATTGTGAGAAGAGACATGAGGCATGAGGCATGAGGGCATAGATAGCAGGAAGTTTGATTCACTGTGGGCCATGATGTAACAATTTACCACAAGGGGTTAACCACTGAAGAGGAAAGAGTTCCTGGCAGAATTGTATGAAAATCAAAAGAACTAAAAATATATATATAATAATAAATAAGTAAAAATTTAAAAAAAGAACCATTCTTTCTGGGAATATTGTACAACATCTTTAAGAAATGACTGAGTGAAATGTAAAAACAAGAGTAGGAAGTCTGCAGAATGAAACTTTTGTATGCATAATTTAGTACATAATTTAAAAATTAATAAGTTAATCTAAATCTGAATTCAAGTATGACAAGCAGTTAGAGTCAGGTACAGGAATAAAAACGAAGCATCTTCCTAGATATTTGTCATGTACAAGAGGAACTGAACTCTGTCCCAGTTTATTCACTGTCCATTTACTTTCTTTTACCCAGCATTATTGGTGTTTGAAAACAAAAGTCAAGCCATTGTTAAAATAGGAATTTGTCGGCTTCATTAAATACTTGGCTATATGTCTTAAAAATACACATCCATTTCTCACAGGTCTAACCATGAGGGGATAGTAGCGTCTCTTTGCTGTACTTTTGTCAATCCACTTTTTTCATAGCCGTAAGGCACTGAAATGCCTCTTAAGTTATCATAGAAAAGAAACTGTTTTACTGAATTATATTTTTCCTCATAAATAGCAGAATCATCTCTTTCCTGTGTGCGACCATACTAATCAACAAATCATTCCATCTTTCTATGTTATTCCACTATAAAGAATTCTAATAGCTTCTTCCCCTCCTTCCCTTTTCTACTGTTTCTGTTCTTCTTCTTCTCTCTTCTGTTTATCTTTTAAAATGATTCTCCTTTCTCAAATCAACTCAACTCTTCACACAACTCAAAATGAGGCAGCTGATTATCCGGATAGGACTAAGGTAAATCAGAATACTGGGTAAAGGATGATATGGCTCATATTTTCAAACTCCAACCTCTGTGTGAGACCAAAGGGAGATGTTTATTTAGTGCAAAATTTATATTTTGGGTAGCATGTTATCTAATTTAACTTGTATGGTCAGTTTACTTGACTTACTTGGAATCTTGAATAGGGTGGGGGATCTTGCTGTTTTGCACAGGTGAGTGTGATGCCCCAATATAGCCCCAATAAAAAAGTATTTGCAAAGTCTCCTTGGGGGGCCAGAGAGAAAGGAGGAACTATTCAATTTCCCCATCTGGGAAATTCCTGATATTCTTGCAAGCAGTGGGGACAACCAATTCAATGGGCAGAGCCCTCAATCTTGGGGCTTACCCTTATGAAGCTTATTCCTGCAAAAGAGAAGCTAAGTCTACTTATAACTATGCCTAACAGTCACCCCCAGAGAACCTCTTTTGTTGCTCATATGTAGCCTCTCTTTCTCTAAGCCCACTCTGCAGGTGAACTCACTGCTCTCCCACCTACATGAAACATGACTACCAGGGGTAAATCTCCTGCGGATGACCCAGACCCAGCATGATAAGAATGAGAAAGCCTTCTTGACCAAAAGGGAAAAGAGAGAAATGAGATAAAATGAAGTTTCAGTGGCTGAGAGATTTCAAACAGAGTTGGGAGGTTGGTTACCCTAGAGGTTATTCTTACGCATTATATATAGATATCCCTTTTTAGTTTATGGTGTATTGGAGTGGCTAGAAGGAAGTACCTAAACTGCCGAACTGTGATCCAGTAGACTTGATTCTTGAAGAAGACGGTATAACCATATAGCTTTTACAATGTGACTGTGTGATAGTGAAAACCTTGTGTCTGATGCTTCTTTTATCCAGGGTATGGATAGATGAGTTAAAAAAAAAAAAGATACAAAATAAATAAATAATGGGGAGAGCTAAAGTGTAAAATTTGGGTAGATTGTGGGTCAATGAGTGGGAGGGGTAAGGAGTATGGGATGTATGAGCTCTTTTTTTCTTTTTCTGGAGTGGTGCATATGTTAAAAAAATGATCGTGATGAAGAATACACAACTATGTCATGGAAAAAAAGATTTAGAAAATTTATGTAATAAAAAAAAATGAGGCAGGTGAAATGAGCACCAACAGCGCTCAAATTAAGAAGTGTGTTGTTATGGCCTTTCATATGATGCTGGGAACCAGTAAGGGGGTAACCATCGTGGTCAGTATTTAGTACCTGCTTTTTCTTTTTGGACTTGTTACCTTTTCCTGAGAAACCTAAAATATCTCATATAGGTGCGTAAGATAAGGAAGGAATAAGTTCATCATTTTGAAAAATAGAAAACTGAGGAATATAGATGCTACAGAAATAGTACCTTTATTAAGCAGGCACTGAAATACAATTAAATCTTGGGTCAATTGACAATGTGCTTAGTTCAGACCATACACCAAAAATCTATAAATATACTGTAGGGTGTTACAGGAATCAAAGGACACCTTTTTTTTAAGTCAGTTTTCAGGAGAATGGTTCCTATTTTATTAATAACTTGAAATTTTATTTATATTCTCCAAAGATTTGGGGTAAACAAATCAGTTATCACATTTCAAAAGGTTTATTTATTTATAAGTCTTTCAAATATAATAATGCAAACCTCAAGGAGATGAAAAAAAATTAATTCATTACTAATACTTGCACACAAGCCAAAGACTGAAAGGACACAGACCAACATCTTCCACTTGCTTGCAAGTATGATAGACACACCATCCTAAATACGCAAAATAGTGGGTAAAAGACACCAGAGTTTATTTTCACTTAGAAGTCCAGATATAGATAATCCAGAGTTGGTGTGTTGGTTCCATTAAGTCATCTGGGATCCTGGTTCCTTTTATCTTTCTGTTCAGCCTATTTCCTCAGCTCATGGCTTCTATAAACAGGGAAATTTTATGGACCAAGAGAGTGTCTTCATCCAGGCACCATGTCTACATGACAATAATGAGTAAAGGCAAAAATGGGGCTGAATGGGCTCCTTTGAGTCCCACACAACACTTCTTTTCACATTACATTGACCACAACTTGCATAGTAGTCTGTTCAAAGCAGCAGTATAACCAGTTAAAGATCAGAGTTCTGTTCTAAGATGGGGTGAATGCATCCTTGGGAAGCAGACAGAAGACTACTGCAATGACTGAGGCAATGTAGTGAAATTTTATCATGCTTTTTTTGGCCAGCAGAATTTATGAAGATCCTTCAACTATGACTGGGACTCTCCCCTCTTATGACTCCATCCTTTCCCCTATGCTTAAATTGGAAGCTTGCTTTTCAGCCCTCTTTTTATATCAAAGGTATATTAGAGAGAGAATAGTATAATTAGAGAGAACAGTATAAGGAATCCCCATGTACCCAACACTCAAATTCAACAATAATCAAGTTATGGCCAATTTTGTTTCATTTATACTAAGTGTTTTACAAATGGGGACAATTTTGCCTTTCAGGATATATTTGGAAATATCTGGTTGTGGTGGATTGAATTGTGTACCCCAGTTTGCACATACTCTTAGTCTTGGTCTGCATTTTGGTAGGTGAGGGCCCGTTGTAAATAAAACCTCTTCAAGATACTACTTCAGTTAAAGTGTGATCCAACTGAATTAGGTAGGGCTTTAATGTGGACTACAGGAGTCCTTTATACACAGAGTAAAAGTCATAGAGAGAGAGAGAATTGATGGGAAAAGCAAGAAGCTGGAAGCCAGTGGGACTCAGAAGAGTAAGAAGATGCTGCCATTGCATTGCCATGTGCCAGAAAAGCCAAGGAATCAAAGATTGCTGGCCATCCAGAAGATAATGACCCCAGGAAGCAGCAAGTCTTCTAGCCTCTGAAACCATGAACCAATAAATTCTTGTTGTTAAGCCAACTCATTGTTAGTGTATGTCTTAGCAAGTACACAACTGTTTCAGTTGGCTAAAGCTGCCAAATGAAATATATCAAATATGGATAGGCTGTAACAAAGAGGATTTATTAAGTTACAAGTTTATATTTCTAAGGCCATAAAAAAGTTCAAACTAAGGCATCCAGATAAATATACCTTGACTCCAGAGAAAGGCCGATCGATGTCACATGAGAAGTGGCTGGCATCTCCTGGTCCTTTGCTTCTGGGTTGTGTTGCTTCCAGTGTCTGATTCCAGAGGCTTTCTGTGTCGGTTCTCCAAGCAGCTCCAAATGTTTGTGTCTGAGCTTTCTCCAAAATGTCTCCCTGTGTTTTCTCTTTTAACAACTCCAGTAAACTAATTAAGACACATCTTAAATGGACAGGGTCACACTTCCATGAAGATGATCTACTCAAAAAGTCCAACCCACAAGTGGATGTATTGCATCTCCACGGAGATAACCTAATCAAAGGTTTCACCCTAAACAATGGGTCTGCACACAAAGATTAAGTTAGAATTTAAAGTACATGGCTTTCACCCCAGCAGGTGAACTCACTGCCCTCTCCCAAACATGGGACATGACCTCCAGGGTTATAAATCTCCCTGGCAATGTGGGACCTGACTCCCGGGATGAGCCAGGACCCAGAATCATCAGAATGAGAAAGCCCTCTCGACCAAAAGGAGGAAGAAAGAAATGAGATAAAGTCTTAGTGGCTGAGAGATTTCAAACAGAGTCAATAAGTTATACTGGAGATTCTTATACATTATATAGATATCCCTTTTTAGTTTATGGTGTATTGGAGTGGCTAGAAGGAAGTACCTGAAATTGCTGAACTGTGCTCCAGTAGCCTTGATTCTTGAAGAAGATTGTATAACCATATAGCTTTTACAATATGACTGTGAAAACCTGGTGATTTTACAATGTAATTGTGAAAACCTTGTGTCTGATGCTTCTTTTATCCAGGGTATGGACAGATGAGTTAAAAAAAAAAGATTAAAAAAATGAATAATGGGGTGAGATAAAGGGTAAAAATTGGGTAGATTGAAATTCTGTGGGTAGTGGATATGGGATATATGAGTTCTTTCTTTTCTTTTTCTGGGGTGATGCAAATGTTCTAAAAATGATTGTGGTGAAGACTACAGAATTATATAATGATATTGTGAGCCTTTGTATAATATGGCTGGATTATACGTGTGTGGATATTTCTCAATATATATATATATATATTTAAAAAAAAACATGGCTTTTCTGTGGTATATAACAGTTTAAAATCAGCACAGCAACTACAACACTGGCTGTCACAACAGGGAGGGAAGTTACTTCTAGCATTTATGGGGCAGAGATCAGGATGCTGGTAACCATCCCACAATGCATAGGACAGCTGCCCACAACAAAGAATCATCCAGTCCAAAATGTCAGTTGTGTTGTGCCTGAGAAACCTTAAACAATACCTATACCCACTGTTCCTCCCTCTCAAATTCCTCAGGATTATTTGAAGCAAATCTCAGACATCTTATTTTAACTGTAAATGTTTAGCATATTTCTCTAAAATGATAAGGATAAAAACATAACCATAATAAAATTATTCCACTTAAAATTAATGTTAATTCCTAGTACCATTAAATATCTGGTCAGTGTTCCAATTGTTACTATTGGGCTTGTATAATTTTTCATGATTTAAAAAAAAATCAGGATTACACACTCTTTGTGTGTGTTTAATCAGAACTGAAAGGTTACATATCTTTGTATTAATTGTTTGTGGTTCCATAGCAAATTATCTCCAAACTTTGCAATTGAAAAGACAATGAATATTTATTATTTAAAACAGTGTCTTCAGGTAAGAAATCAAGGGCAGTTTAGCTTGGTGGTTCTGGCTCAAGATCTTTCATTAAGTTGTAATCACGATGTCAGCCAGGGTTGCTTTCATCTGAAATCATCCGAGGCTGGGGATTCTCATCCAGGATGCTCACTCACATACCTGTTGGCAGGAGGCCTCAGTTTCTCACCATGTGGACCATTCCATAGGGCTACTTGAGTGTTCTCAAGACATACCAGCCAGCTTCTCTCAAAGGGATTGATTGGAGAGAAAGGCAGAAAGAGCAAGGAAGAATCCAACATGCCTTTTATGACCTACTCTCAAACATCACACACTATTACTTCTACATTTTGTTACAAGTGAGTCACTAAGTCTGGCCCATACGAGCCTCACATTTTGAAGGAAGGATTGCCAAATAATGGACATATTTTAAAACCATCACATCTCTTAAGTCTCTTTTAATCTATTGGTTTTCCCCTCCCTTTCCCTTTTCCCCCTTGCAAC
Source organism: Myrmecophaga tridactyla (assembly GCA_004026745.1). Taxonomy (NCBI): domain Eukaryota; kingdom Metazoa; phylum Chordata; class Mammalia; order Pilosa; family Myrmecophagidae; genus Myrmecophaga; species Myrmecophaga tridactyla. The sequence continues at coordinate 27,762 of PVIY010011572.1, forward strand.
TAATTTGTCAAAAATAAAAACAGGTCACTTGTCCAGTAGAGAATCCTACAGTCTGTTTTTTCCTGATTGTGTCTCCATGGATTTGTTTATCAAGTTCATTTGTCCTATTTTCTATAATCAGAGCAATAAGATTCAGGTTTTGTTTTGTTTGTTGGCTTGCCTGTTTTGGCAAAACTATGTCTTAGGCACTATTGCATACTTCCATGAGGATGTACATAATATGGTGTTGTCCTACTTTTTTGTGATACAGGCAGTCATTAATAATCATTGCCTGGATCCATAACTTCACTAAGGATTGCAAAACAATATTTGAATTATTTTACTACTTCTTCATTTATTAGCTGGACTACATCTCTAGAGAGAAGCTTCCCCTTGTCAATTATCTGCCACCTCAAGTATGGGTGACTGTATCTTATGTGACTATCTGATTAAGCTCACTGGTGTCAGAGGTCCTGCACCATTTATCATGTACAGTTCTCAGCCTAACAGTGCTGTTCCTTATCAGAGGGCTTGATAAGTAGTAAGTATAAGTATCATTACGAAAATATAAATAGCTAACATTTCTGAGCACATTCTGTATTCTGGGTGCTATGCTAAGCACTTTCCATTCAACATCTCTTATTATTATCTCAGCAACACTGAGGAGCAGGTCTTCTTAATACCCATATTTTACAGGTGAGGAAAGAAAGAATAGAAAGGTTACATCTTACTCAGCGTCACACAGCTAATGTCAGAGGCAGGATTTGAATCCAGGAAATCTGATTCCAGAGTCCAATCTCCTAACCACGAGGATACCTTAGTAACAGCTTGATGGCTTTCATAGAGAAGAGAAGATGTATAGAGTCAATGAAATCTTCTGAAAGCAGTTTCGTCAAATGAATATGACCTGTACTTGGAACGCAGAAGTATGTGGGAAGAATTCTGTGTCTATTACTTACTATGTGACCCCAAGCAAGTTCCTAAACCTCTCTGAACTTTCAGTAAAAGATTGCTCTTTCTGCCTTTCTCTCCAATCACTCCCTTTGAGAGAAGCTGGCTGGTATGTCTTTCAGTAAAAGAAAAGATTCTTTTACTCTTTCAGTAAAAGAATACAATCTACTTCATAGTGCTGTTGTGATGGTTAAACCTAATAGCCTGTGTTGTCTTGGTCATTTAAAACAGTTTTAAAGAAAAAAGTAGTGTGCTAAATAATAAAAAGACAAATAACCCAATTTAAAAATGGGCAAAGGATTTGATTAGACATTTCTCCAAAGAAAATATACAAATGGCCAATAAATACATGAAAGAATGCTTTCATGGATTAGTCATGAGGGAAGTACAATTTAAAATTACACTATAGCACTTACCCCCACTATAATGGCTATATTCTAAAAGACAGAAAATATCAAGTGTTAGTGAGGATGTGGAAAAACTGTAGACTTCGTACACTGCTGGTAGAAATGTACAAGGGTGCAGCCAATTTGAAAAACGGGCAGTTCCTCAAAAAGTTAAACAGAGTTACCATTATGACCCAGCAATTCCACTCTTAGGTAAGTATCCAAAATAAATGAGAACATATATCCATCAAAAACTTGTACACAGATGTTCATAGCAGCATTATTCATAATAGCTAAAAGTAGGAACAACCCAAATGTCCATCAACTGATGCATGGATAAATAAAATGAGGTATATCCATATAATGGAATATTATTTGGCAATAAAAAGGAATGAAGTATCATTCGTTTGTTGTGGCTCAACCTTGAAAACACTATGCTAAGTGAAAGAAGCCAGTCACAAAGTAACACATATGCGATTCCATTTATATGAAATATCCAGAATAGGCAAATCTAAGGAAACAGGAAACAGATTGGTAGTTGTCTAGGACTTGGGAAGTTGGGAACAAATAGGCAGGGACAGCTAATGTATATCAGCTTTCTTTTAGGAGGGAAAGAAAATGTTCTAATTAGGTGGTGGTGATGGTTGCACAATCCTCTGAATATACTAACAAACACTGAACTGTATTCTTTAAATGAATGTACTGCATGGTATTTGAATTCTATCTAAAACTCCTATCTCAAAGTTCTGTTTAAAAGAAAGAAAAATATGTGCATCTGCATAAAAATCCATCTTTTGTAACATCACATAAAACATAATTAAGTTATATGTTATGATTCTGAGTATATTTGAGAGGTTATCCGAATTTGAATCCCTACTCTAAAATGAAGGATATATAAAATTCAAAGATGCTTTCAGGAAATTAAAATGTATCATCATTTGGCCACAAACATGAATAACATAAGTGATGGCATTGATTTTAAACCAGAAAAACACATAATTAGCAGTAACATTAAGAGAGTACATAGGATCCTAATTAGTGAGCGTACTAATTATTCAGAGATGCTGGCCATGAACTTAAATTTGGTCCTTAGCTATAACAGCAGCTGGATATATGTCCTATTTTTATCATCATGGCTAGCTGATGACCTTCCATTAAGTTGTCCCAGGGGATATAAATTTGCCTGCAGGGACAGTTTCCTCCCAATACGCACTACTTTTCGAAGAGTTTAAAACTGGGACTTATGTTGAAGGAAAATTCTATACCTGAACAGAAATTTGGTGTCTGAACAGAGATTTACAATTTCTTCTTCACTAGGTGGGCCAGCCTGGAGAGAAAGGAGGTTTTCAGGCCAAGGGCTTTTGAGAAATTGGGAGTGAGACTCACCACTGGGGTTTTGTCCCTCTGTCACATGGCACCCTCCTTCTATCCGGAATCTTTTTTGTAGCTAGAGACCCCATCTTCCCACTCAGGCCAGGTGGGAAGGCCCTCAGTTTGGTGTGGTCAACACACATCCCTATAGATTATGAGTTTGGGAGTTCAAATATGATTAGGAATTTATTACAAGAAAACATTGGCCGTTATACCTTCTCCACATGCCCATATCTCCTTCCTTCTCTTTTCTCCCTCTTTTCCCCTTGCCCATACAGATTTTTGAAAAAAAAAGAAGATTTAAACCTCAAGAATAAATGTTAATTGGCAATACATTCTTATGCTTCTGAATCAAAAAAGGTACCAAAAGGTTAAGTGAGAAGTCTCCTTCTCTGGGAGCTCAGATACAGAGTCTTCCACCCTCTAGGGAGCCCATATTTCCAGGTAGATTTAAACAATCAGAGAAACAAAGGAAATACAGATACTTGTTAGAAATATATGCTCTCACTCTGTTATCCTGTTGCTCAATGTTCATCTGCCCTTTTTGGCATCTCTGCTCCTCATGGGCAAAAGGAGACTGGTATTGCTCTCTGCTTAAACAACTGTCTCAGCCTCAGCTCCACACTCCCTTTTAGCTTTTAAAAGTCCCTTATCATCAGCTTTGAAACCTAGGAGCCACTTCTGGGTGGAGATTTGCAAGCAGATTGTATACTTATCTACATATATAGGCTGAATGGAAACACTTATGTTGTTCCTGTTTTAATATTGTATGTGTATATTTTACACGCACATACACACATCAAGAAATA
>PVIY010011572.1:31357-64961 GCA_004026745.1 Myrmecophaga tridactyla
AGGAGTGACAGAGCGGGTGGAAGTACGAACACAATGCAACCTGAGAATTTCTGTCACTCTCTGCATATGCTCCTAAGTGCTTTAATCCCAATTAGGGGCGGCTGACACACGGTCCTATTCATTCCCATCGGCTCTTGAATACATTTGCCTAGAAATGAACTTCACAAATAGAGGCGCTCCTAAATGTGCCCAACAGCAAGGAAAATCGAATTGAGTGCGGGCTCATTCGGCAGCGGCCGGCAGAGAAGCGCTGAATGTGGAGGTGCCCCGACACATTGCAATTCAGCAACACGCTCGCTGACTTTTCTTTGCACCATGTCAACCGAAAGAACCAAGAAATAAGTTGGGGAACTCCGGTTAAAAGGCAACTTGAGAGAGACTCTGAATACTTTTATTGAGCCGCTTCCAACGGAAGACTTAAAAAACAACCCAAAAAATGCACCACAAAACCCAGCAGCGGCGACCGGGCTGTGTACTGGCTCCGTGTTTGGAGTCTCCCGGCAGCCGCGCACCCACTGGCCTCGCAATTAAGGGGAAAATGGTCTCGTCGCCGGCGTGTCATCTGGTGGCGTTCCCAGAGCCCGTCGCCGCCGCCCCATTCAGACCCGGCCTTAATGTCCCACCCGCGCCTCGGGGGCCGCGCAGCTGGTCCGCGCTGACCTGCCCGCCAAGCCGGCGCGGACACCCTCGGGGGGCGCGGCCTGAGCGGCCTCGACCGGCGCTCCCGGCTCAGGCCCAAGCTCGACGATTGAACACGGGCTTTCCAGGCCACTGCCTACTTGGAGGCCTCGCCTGCGGTCCCTGCTCGCGCTCTCCCTATCTAGGGGATCCGGGGTTGGGTGACCCATAACCTCCCGGCCCACTGCGGTGCGGAAGCATAAGGCTTTACTCCCCAGAGACCTGCAGCCCCAGAGAAGAGAACCCTGAAAGAGACTCTGGCCAGAGCCCCCTAATCTCAATCCCAAAGACTTCGGGGGCGATTTTCCTCTAGGCAGAACCCGGTCAGGTCAAATCTGTTCTGTGGCCGCAGCCTTTAGAGCCCGGGGCTCTGACACGACAGGCGCTGGCCCGGGTGGCTCCCCCGCACCTCCCAATGCAGCGGAGGCTGAAAGCAGCGCGGTGGCGGGACGCGGCTCCCTGCAGCCTGCCCCTCCCGCCGGCTGCCGCGCTCCAACATCCGTGCCTCGTTAAGAGCAACCTGTTAACCCGGGCAGGATCGGGAACCGGGCGGGCCCCGAAACCGCCTAGCCCCGCACCTCGGTGCAGGAGGGTTTTCGCTTTAACGGGGCCCCTGGAAGCCCATTTTAAGTCCATAAAAAAAACCGAGTGGAATGTTTTGATTGAGTCTCAACATTGTCTTTGAATAAGGCTGAGACCATGTAATTAATGTGTCTTTTTAATAAGGGACAATACGGCCGTTCAAGCTATTTAATTTCATTTAATTTTCCATCCCATTTGCTGCACAGCCCGCTTTTACTTTTAACACCCAGCCTTTCACGGCCCATCTTGCTCCACTGGGCACATTAGATTGGTTTCACCCTTGCTTTTTAGGGGAGGAAAAATAAAAGAAAATGTGTTCCTTTCCTCCTTTGTGGACAATTTATTTCACTTGGGGAACTTCAACTCTGAGCCACAGGACAGAATAAAACTCGGCGAGCTGGTGTGAATGCCTCTGGCGCAGGCCCTTTCTTCTCGCGGGGCTGGGAACCAGCCACAATTGGCTATATTAATAAATAACTTTCCTCACAGTCGGCCTTTACATGGTCCTATTGATAAAATTGTTCGCGTGTCGTTCACGCTTTTTCACTCATTAAGGAGGGCCGGGGAGGCGCCCCGAACCCAGGCCCCGCGCTCGCCCCTTCCCGCTCACAGCGCTGGTAATTTAAACTGGGTGTCATCCCGGAGTCGCCAGGCCAGAGGTTAGAGGGACATGTTCATGGCTTAAATTTATTGCCCTCGACTCTTCTGAGTGGCTTCCTCTCCTCCTCCCCTCCCCCAGCTTTTACCATTCATAGGCCGGATCAAAGGCGCCCTCCCTCCCCTCAGTCGCCCGCAGCCTTAGCGGCCGGCCCGCAGAGGGGCGTTTGCAGGGTTAAGAAGAAAAAGCAGCGGCAGCTCCCTCAAAAGGTGGCTCTGGACCAGGCGCGACCGCACGGTCCGAACAGACCCGTCCAGCTGTTCTCCACACCAGCCGCGGCGTCTACACAGGCCTTGGAGGTGGCACCCAGGCGAGCCATCCATGTGCACCTGTCTTAAGATAGTTAGACACTTAAGACTCGGCCTGGCCTGGATTGCCCCATGACCCAAACCACGGGCTTTGGAGTTTCCAAAACGCATTTGCTCTCTATACATCATTGCTACTGACTTTTGCAACAAACTAGTGTGAGAGACTGGAAGGAAGCCAAGGATTTGATTGCATCATTCCCATTCTACTGACTAGGAGACTGAGGCGCAGAAGTAATTCATTCTATATTCAAGGGGTCTTGACTGGCAGAGCACAGACTCTTGATCCTGTCGGCTGTGACCAGTCTCGAGCCAGGAATACCGCCCTTAGAGCCAGTGCCAGGCAAACTTGTTGAGTAATAGTAGTTGCCATCCTGCCTTCCGCTGCCTTTGTTAACCAGAGTCACCCCCTTCCTGTGCTCTACCGTCAGCAGGCAAAGCCAGGCAAAGCCAAGGAAGCGCCCGCGCTGCGCGGAGTCCTGTGCCCTTTTGGTAGAGCAGATAGGGCTCCGAGAGCCGGAAACCCTGCGCCACTCCCGCCTCTCCCGAACGCGTCAGGCTCACATCCTGGCAGCCTAGGGGTCGGGGAGTACCTTCCGGGATGAGCAGCGCGAGGCAGGTGCTGGCAGAACTGTCACAAATATCTGATGACTTCAATGAACTCAATTACTCGGTTTCTATCTTATGAAAAGAATTAACCCCACACTAAGAGGAGGATCTCTCCCCACTCCAGCCCTGCAAATGAGGAGCACTGTGGTTTAACCTGTGGGAAGTACTCATCCCCATAGTTCATAATTTAGGTTTAAAAATTTGCCCCAAACTCCCACCTTGCCGCACTGCTATGCAGCGATTTTGAAGGAGTGCATGTGTGGATTATTATTATACTATTAAATTTTATTTTATTTTTTTAAGTAAAGCCCAGTTTGTTGGTTCTGGAGAAGTTAGCCCTTTGCTAACTCCGTTTTAAACTAAAAAGGAAATCAGGGTTTGTTTGGGTCGGATGGTTGACGTGTGCGGACGACTCGATTAATAATCTGGCCCACAGAACCCCTCTTTCACCAGGGCGCAGAATCCCCCCCGCAACGCCGCGGCCTCACGACCACTTCCCACTCCGCAGACCAAGTGCTGGTCCCCGACGCGCCTGGGCGCAGTGGTGCGCAGCTGACCCGCCTCGCCAAACTGGTCCGGACGCTTCATATTTTGGGCAAAACCGAACGGAAGGGACGATAAAGCGGTTCTAAATAGACTACTGGCCTGAACCCAATCTCCTGAAATGGTAATATGGTCGTTATTTAAAAAGTGTAGGTATTTTCTGGTGTTTTCCCATCAAGTACCTGCCTAATTTCTGTATGGCACACGCCAGAAATCAATAGAAGTTAACAAGTCCTCCAAACAGTCCCCATCTCTTTGTTTAATCTCCTTTACAATAAAGCCAAGGGGAAAGAATTAAAAATCTTTGAAGTAGACCAAGGCTCAAAGGAATCAGCCAAGTAAACTTAAAGTAGTCACTTATTTCCCAAAACTGGTTTGTCGGCTAACAATAAAAGGAAGTAAAATTTATGGAGAAATTATACAGTGGATTTGTCACTTAAAATATCGTAACTGTCTCGAGGACAATACCCCATGCTGAGGATTAATGGTCCCGCCAGACCTTTGATTCACCAGCGCCTTTTCTTCGCCCTTGACAAATTGGATTTTTAGGAATGGGAAGGTCGCCTGGACCATTGTGCGCCAGCCATTCAGAGTCCTCGATTATGCAGGGGGCTGAGGGAACCACTCCATGTGACCCTCTCGGGTGGGACTCTGCAGCTACTCTGCAGCTGCTCGACAGCGCAACTCTCTCACCAAACTCCGCGCTCTTACGCTCGCAGTGCCAAAAGGCGCCCGCCGCGGTAGAAAAGGCGCAGTGCATGCCTGGCCGCGTCACTCCGCGGGCGGAGGACATACGTCGGGGCGCGGCTCCCGACTCGCGAGCGGCTAGGGCTCGGTCACTCGCGCCCCACCGAGGACTCGGCGCACCAAAGCGCCTGCCTGGCGGCGGCCGCAGCAATGTACGGAAACGCCCGCGCTCCAGCCACCAGCGTGAGCGCCGACTGCTGCATCCCGGCCGGCCTGCGCCTGGGGCCGGTGCCTGGCACCTTCAAGCTGGGCAAATACCTGTCAGACCGCAGGGAACCCGGGCCCAAGAAAAAGGTATTGGCCGTCCCGACCACCACCCCGCTGATGTTCGCCTCCCTTTGCCCTGGTCGGGGTAAGAGGTAGAGAAGGACAGGGAGGAAGAAGGGGGCGATTAAGTCATTACCTGCCAGTTCTGCCGGGTGGAAGAGTACTCCGATTATTCCCAGCAAATCGCATTAACCCAGAGCGGGACTTGGCTTAGAGGGGACAGTCTCTGGGTGGGGTGCGCCGGGCTCTCCCCTGTTCGGATCACGCGGAACCCGCGGCTCCCCCCGCGTTCTGGGGTTTCTTTCGTAAAGGTGGGAGACAGTGGCCTCTCTCCGCAGACGCGCCCTATTTCAGGGTGTGCAGGACGTCCAGGACTTTTCCTGCCTTCTTCCCTTCCACAAACAAATTTGAGGCTTAAATCTGCCTTAAAATAATTTCATCTCGGAAAAAGAAATCCTCGGAAGGTTCTCAGTTCTTAGAACCTTCTCATATTTTTCTTTGCTGATGTCTGCTCATGGGTTTGGGATAAATGCAGAAGGGATGAACCAGCCGGTGACTCTGACGCAGCCTCCAGTCCTTGAGTTCCAAGGGCTAGAGGCGTCCACCTGCATGGGACACCGGGTCCCCGCGCCTGCAGCGTAGCTCTGAGAGTCCAAGGGCCAGAACCCAACCGGGAGGCGCCAGGGTCAGCTCTCCGGCTCTAACTCCCCCAACAGCGTCGCGACCCCAGTTCAGCGAGGGGGTTTAAAATCCCGGCCCACCCTGAGGCGTCCCAGCAGCTGGAGATGAACAGGCAACGTCCGAGAATTGAAGGCAGGAATCTTTTGGGGAGGGGAGGACCTTGCGTTGGCTGGCTGCTGACTAGAGCTTTGCTGTAAGAAACTGCTCCAGCGCCGGCGCCACTGGACCCTCTTGCCCCACTCTCTAAAGCTGTGTTTGCTGGATACTACGCCTTCCTCTTTGGGAGCGCTTTAATTGCTTTTAAACTGCTGGCCAGCCTACGGATCAGATTTTTTTTTTTTTTTTTTTTTTTTTCACTGCGCGCGCTTTGTTAGGAGACTTTGGCTGCTGGGCTCGCAGGCATCTCAGTGCGGTGCAGCTGTAAGGGGGAGGCACGAGGCTGCGGGGTGGGGTGAGCTCTGAGCCCTGGGACTGACTATGAAACGTCTCTATTCTGGTGTCAGGGCTGTTTCTGGAGCGGCAAGTCGGAGAGCTGGGGTCCAGGAGGGGGGCGGCCTGGTTTAAAGTGCGTTTAGGCGCGCAGGGAGAACATCCTCACCCTTGGTTTAGCCAAAGTGGGGCGGGGACTGTTATACTAGCGGACTTCCTCTGTTCCCCCCTCTCCCAAGTAACGTCCCTAATGTATCTTCCACTTCCAGCAGCCAACAGCGGTCTGGCCAAAACGAATACTACCATTTTCCTGAGTCGGGTAGGGCGGAAGATAAACTTTCTCTCTGGGCTGGGGGCCTGGCCTTGACACGGGGGAAACGACCACTGCTTGTGTTGCAGGTGCGCATGGTGAGAGGTGAGCTGGTGGACGAGTCTGGGGGCTCCCCTCTGGAGTGGATAGGGTTAATCCGGGCCGCCAGGAATCCCCAAGAACAGACTCTGGAAGCTATTGCAGACTTACCCGGAGGACAGGTACTGTGGGTTCCCCCACCCTCTCCCACCCTAACCCCACCCCCCACCCCCACAAAATTTTGGGAGGAACAACAATGTCTAGAGCAAAGCCCTTTAGCTAGTTCCAACAGCCCTAATAAGACAGATATTATCATTTCCAACTTTCGAAGGATGAAGAAAGTAAGGTTCAGAGAGGTCCAGTAACTTTTCCAGGGTCCCATCATCAGAGCCTGGATTCAAACTTTTCCTTGCTTTTGACTGCTTACCCGGGGAAAAACGGTGAGCTATCTATTTCTCGTGTCCCAGATCTTCTACCGAGCGCTTCGAGACGTACAACCAGGAGAGGAGCTGACCGTGTGGTATTCCAACTCCTTGGCTCAGTGGTTCGACATCCCTACGACTGCGACTCCCACGCACGACGAGAAAGGTACCGACTCTGTGAAGTCTTTGGAGCCAGGGTGGGTGGGCGAGAGTCCTGCCCTTCTCTAGTCCTAGGTTGCATCCCTGCACTAGGGCCTTTCACATTTCATAAAACTGTATTCACGCTCCTTGTCTGCCTAAGTAAAGAAGGAAGTTACCACCAATTCCTTAAAATCAACAGTAAATTTTGGCAACACCGACAGTAACCATTTGGCGCCTAATGGCGCAGAGAAATAGACTTGAAAAATATCGTGCTGCGCTTTCTAGGGTAATCCTTTCCTATTGCATATCCAAAGAGACAATTATTTACTCAATTAAGAGTCAATAAAGAAGTCTTAAAATATTATTACAGTAATTGCAACATGGGTTCCAGAGCCTAACTCAAACCTGGATTGCTTTTAGAAGGTGAAGAGGCATCTCTTCTCCACTGGTTTGGAGAGGAATAGTGTATTTCTACAGCATTTTAGAAGCATTATGGTACTTACAGCTGGTCAGTTGGCAGGTACTAACCATTTAAGTGGCATTTATTCATTTCCCCCTCCTTACTTAAATTGAATTTGGGATGTATCCCAGTTTCTTCTCAGATTTATTTGATTCTTTCCAAAGCCAGAGCGGATTTATGCAAATTAAGGTGCAGTAGAAAGAGAAAAACATTTCAAACCTTCCCTAGGACACTGAAGAACATTTCCTGTGGAAGGAAGGCCAGGAGATGCTAAAGTATTTAGTCTTGAGACTCCCTTTTCATACACCAAGTTCCATGTTTTCATTTTTTCCCTCACCAATTAATTTAGATTTAAAGTGAACTTGATGAATTCTGTGACATATTTTAACAAGCTCTCCTCCTGAATTGCTCATTCAATCTCATCCCTTTCAAAATGGATTTAAAGAAATTAATATAAATGTGGGAATTAGGAAACAATAAGACAGATAGAAGCTTATTCAGAATGGCAAGTCACTTCACTTCAAAGTAAACCGTCCTCTGTAAATGAATTCTATTGACTTTGTAGTAGATTTTATGTAGTATTTATAAAATGAATGCTTGTTCCTCACATTACATAGTAAATTCTCTTGTGAACTTCTTTCTGCAAGAGAGAGGCATGACAAAAACCCCACAGTGGAGAACTCTCAAATCTACCACTATAAAACAATTCAGAAACTATGGATCTTTAGGGCTGGCCATTTATGTACAGGATGCCCCTCCGTAGGCACAACCAAATAGCACAAAAGCAACTTGTGTAAGTAGGGGCCCTCAGGCTTTCATTTCAGCCAACTGAGTTTGTAAGCATCATATGGTAACAGATGTCAAAATAACCACTGTTTTCCTTTTAATGAATATGGGTTATTCTGAACCCTGACTTTGAGTTTCCTTTTGATGAGTATGGATTATTCTGAACCCTGACTTTGATATGCTTGAAATCTCGACCACCTTCAAAATCAGGAAGAAGAGGAGGCAAAGTCGCCTATGAAGTATGTTTGATAACTCGTGGCATTGGGATGGGTCTTAGAGTCTCATGAAAATGTTAGTTGGTTAGGATAAAGTGAAGAAAGAACATGTTCAAACAGAACACATGCAGTGGCTTAAATCCTGAAAAGAGGAGGAAATAAGTAGGGATGGCTGCCATTCTTCCACCATCATCTAATTTCAGTGAGTTTCAATTCCATAATAAAAGGAAAGAAAATACTAATGCTTTGTTTTAAGGACAAAGTTTACTTGGCTTTGCAGTGAGCTAAATCATTCTGAGGCGGTCTCTGAAAACTTCTTAAAAGGAGTGGTGGGATGGAAGTTCTGAACTTAGTAAAAAAAGGGAGGTTAAGTTATTAAGTCAACATATGTACTAAAAGACCTAGGAGGTTCCTTTCCTCTCTCTCAGGATTTAATTTATATCGATGTTAAATGCAAAATAATAGAAATATTGAAATGGTTTTACCAACATCTCAGATACATCACTAGGATAGGTGCTCATAAACAAATTCTCTCCCTCTTTTTTTCCTGCTCTCCCTTTGCTTTAGCTGGAATAAATTGCTCTTTTGTTGAAGTTCCATTTTAGTTGTCTGGAGAGCTACCTGTAAGCAAAGCCAAAAGTAACTGACATGAGCATAGGAAGATCTGGAATTTTTTTAAATTGTTGTTTTTGTAGTAATAATTTAGAGGTTTGAGCTGCTGGTGTGTAAGGAAGGGTAATTAAATTTATTGAGACTAATGTATACTTTTGGATATTTCCTTGTGTCTCAACTAAACTTCTTTCTCAGAGATAGCCTTCTCCTCAATATCATCAATTAACTCCATTATAAAAGAAATCCCAGTAGCAAGATCCCTCTTCTCTGTACAGATGTAATATTACCTTTTAAAAATTAACTTCCACCATGTGATAAGAATCTATTCCACATGAATCTCTTATTATATTTGCAGACCCTACCAAAATTAAAAACACATAATACTAATAATGGTAAACACAAAAATTTGACACTAAAATGTTTCTAGTTCCTAATAGAGAATTATGAACTTAGTAAAAGCTGAACATTTTTCATATATAATTTATCTATTATATATTCACGTAATAAAATTCACATAATAAAAATAAACCTTATGTAACTTCTCCAAGGACTTTACTAATCTTGGATTTGTCACATATCTAGAAGTTAATTAATAACCAAGTGGAACGACTGACAAAATAACGCAAAAAACCCCCCACCAATTTTTAGAATATCAAGACACAGGACTTTAGTTTCCTCCCATCAAATTAAATGGGGTTAAAGAGGAAATAAAGATACAAATAATTTTGAAGAATAGCAAATCATAGTCCCTCTGTGGTCCTTCAGTTGGTTACGCTCCAGGAAAACCTCAGGCGAAGTGTTTAAGACTGGGAGGGGGCTGGAGGGGTGGATAGTGGACACAAAAGACATTGTTCTATGAAAAGGAATGATTACATATGGCCCATACATACAGGATATTGTCTCGCCTGGTAATGAGGCGCTCACGACCATTAGATTGGCCTTTGTTCAGTTTATCCAAACTCCTTGACATACGCCACCTATTCTGCAAACGCCAACAGATGGGCCCGGGCACAGCACAGCCTCAACACTTGATTTAAAGCAACAGCTGCTCTCTGCTCTCGTCTCTTTCCCTGCCAACCTGCCACAGCGCTGCCCTACCCACAAAGATTTGTTCGGGTGACTGGGAGAAAGTCTTCGTTGGAAAGGTCCAGATCACCTCTATTCGCCTCTGAGTTGTTCCAGAGGTTGAAGACGGTGACAAGGGTTGGCCATTTTGAGCTTCTTGAAGTCCTTGCTCAGTGGGGCTCCCAAACTCATTTTTTTCCCGCGGGGACCCAAGAATACTCCCACTTTTCTCTATCCCGCTGGTCGAAACCCGGGCTTTGCCTTGGGTCCGCTGGAGCCTTCTTTCTGCTTCGCTTACTTATATCTCACCGGGTCTCGCTTTTCCACTCTTTCTCGCCCAGGGGAGGAGCGCTACATTTGCTGGTACTGCTGGAGGACGTTTAGATACCCCAACAGCCTTAAGGCGCACCTACGCTTCCACTGCGTGCTTAGCGGCGGCGGCGGCCGCTCTTTCGTGCACCACGAGCACGCGGTTCGCCAGGGCTCCGCTCCAGCCGCGGATGGCTTCCGCACCTCTCCGAAACCCTCGGCGCCCGACTTTGCCGCGGCCATCCGCGCCGGCACTCTGCGGCCCCACCCGCAGGGCCCAGCGCACCCCCAGGCGTGCGGGACGCCGGAGGGCATCAAGCGTGAAGCACCCTCCGCTCCCTCGGCCACATCGCCGCCCCCGGGCAAGTGGGGACCGCTCAAGAAGGGCAAGGAACAATCTGAGCGCGCCCTGGATATGAGCGGGGCGGCCCGCAGACATGGCCACATCCTCGGCATCGTAGGCGGCTCCCCAGCGGGGGGCGGTGGCCTGGCCTTCTACCCCGGCGTGCGCTCGGCCTTCAAGCCCGCGGGCCTGGCCAGGGCGGCCGCGGCCGCTCACGGCGACTCCTATCGTGAGGAGGGCGGCGGCAAGCCGGGGGCTGGTCTGGCCTTGGGCCGGCTGTTGGGCGGGGGCCGGGCAGGCGCGAGCGCGGACAAGTCGGCGGCGGGCGGTGCGAGTCATCACCATCACCACCACGCGCACCATCATCACCACCACCATCACCCAAAGTGCTTGCTGGCGGGGGATCCGCTGCCGGCGCCTCCGCCAGGCCTGCCCTGCTCGGGGGCCTTGAGGAGCTTCCCTCTACTGCCCGGCCCCCCGGAGGAGGTGTCCGCCTTCAAGCACGTGGAGCGCGCCCAGCCCTCCGCAGCCGCTGCGGCCACGCTGCCGGGCGCAGGTTACGCGCCGCTGCCCCCTGCGGCCGCGCTGCCTCCCCTCGACGCGGGCGGGCTCAAGGCCTACCCGGGTGGCGAGTGTAGCCACCTGCCCGGCGTCATGCCGGCCTTCACTGTCTACAACGGGGAGCTGTTGTACGGTCCCCCGGCCGCCGCCACTTACTACCCGCTCAAACTGCACTTTGGCGGGCTGCTCAAGTACCCCGAGTCCATCTCCTACTTCAGCGGGTCTGCGGCGGCGGCGGCGGCGGCGGCGGCGGCGGCGGCTGCAGCCGCCCTGAGCCCCGCCGAGCTGGGCTCTCTGGCCAGCATCGACAGGGAAATCGCCATGCACACGCAGCAGCTGTCCGAGATGGCGGCGGGGAAGGGCCGCGGTCGCTTGGACGCCGGGGCGCTGCCGCCTGCTGTCGTGGCGGCGGGGGCCGCAGGGGGCGGCGGCGGCGGTGGCGGCGCGGGCAAGCCCAAAACGGGTCACCTATGCCTCTATTGCGGCAAACTGTATTCGCGCAAGTACGGGCTCAAGATCCACATGCGGACGCACACAGGCTACAAGCCGCTCAAGTGTAAAGTGTGCCTGCGGCCTTTCGGCGACCCCAGCAACCTCAACAAGCACATCCGTCTGCACGCCGAGGGCAACACGCCCTACCGCTGCGAGTTCTGCGGCAAGGTGCTGGTGCGCCGCCGGGACCTGGAGCGCCACGTCAAGTCCCGCCACCCGGGCCAAAGCGGGCTGGCGAAGGCGAGCGACGGCCCGGGAGCCGAGTCCGGCTATGTCCCCGAGCCCGGAGAGCCCAAGAGTGACAACGAAAGCGACGTGGATGTCTGCTTCACCGACGACCAGAGCGACCCCGAGGCGGGGGGAGGCGGGGAGCGAGACTTGTAATGAGGATGGGAGAGGGTGTGGACGCGCAGAAGGAGGGGCGTCTGCTCCGCAAGAAGAGGAGCTCTTGGTGGGGACAAGAGGGATCCGGTGGACCAAACCGCTTTTATTTCCCCGAGGATGTTTGCAAACATCCGGGTTTGGAACAGTGAGCGGTTCCTCGTGGGGTGCACAAAGGTTCCGAGGTTGCCTAAATTCCGCTGCCCCGCTGGGGACCCTGCGGATAGGCGTCCCCGGAACCGCCCGGCTGTCGGCTCTCCGGGTTTAGGTTCCCGTCCACGCGAACGTCACAGCGCCCTCGAGGGCGCCAGATTTTAACTGCCACGTATTTTTAAATTGTACTTTTGTGTGGAGGAAATTGTGCCTTTTGAAACGATGTTTTGTGTGTATTTTACATTAGCATTTCACTGCCGAGACAAACAGTAGTCACAATTCTATAGATGTGACATCGGTACACTTGTTTCCATTTCTTCTGCTCTTGTGTCAAAGACTACGCCTTGCCGCATTGAGTGTATAGTAGTAGCAGGTGTACAAATTAGTCAAGTTGCAATTATTTATAAGAGAATAATGACAAATGTAAAATATCTAAAGCATGAATCTGAAAGCACTCAATATATAATTTTAAAGAAAATATCCTATTTGGTAGAGTACACATGTGGTGTGTGGCGTTTTATAATGAATGATGTACAGTGAATACAGTATTTTGGTCTTGGTTTCAGTTTGTGCAATCTTAAAGATAAATAAAGATACAAAGGGGAGTTTGTTCACTTAGTGATTTTTGGTAGATTAAAATAATATTTTACTTTAAAACGATTTTCTAGGAGTTTCACAATAAAAGAAATCACAGAACACTTGAATTTAATAAACACTGATTATTCATAAATAAATGTTTAGCTCTATTGTAACAGAGAAATAAGCTATTTTCAATATGTGTATTTCACAGGTTCACAGATAGCAGGCAAACCAAATGTTTTCTGAAATCATTAATTGTGCCAAGTGTTCTCATTTTACTGTAAAGAACCCTTCAAAGAAAAAACCAACCAAACAAGCCACACATTCTCCCTTGCAAGAAAGAATTAAGGAACTGTGGAATCACTTTTTATTTCTTGTGTTTGATTTTTTTGAAAGCAGTTTTATTGAGATAAATTAACACACCATACAATCTATCTGTGGTGTACAATCAATGTCGTCTAGTATAGTCACAGAGTTGTGCATCAAGCACCACAATCAATTATAGAACATTTTCACCACTCAAAAAAGAACCCCCTACCCCTCAATCTATCCTTCTCTAGCCCTTCAAAAAGACTTATCTATTTTTGTCAGCATAAACACTTTTTTTCTGTCTCTATAAATGTATTTATATTTACATTTTATATAAATGGAGTCAATCAGCATGTAGTACCTCGTGTCTGGTTTCTTTTACTTAGTATAATGACCTTGTTTTTGTTTTTGTGATTGATGGAAGAATATTCATGTATTATTATACACTATAGTTCAGAGTTTGCTTTAGGTGTTTTTTTTTAGCCATATACCATCCTATTATTAACACCTTGTAAGAGTATTGTTTATTTGTTCTAATTCATAGAAGAACAATTTTATATTTGTACTATTGACCATACTCATTGGTCTTCAAGAGGTTTCACTATATTATGCAGTGCTATGTCCCATCCTCTGTCTTGTAGTGATATACATGACCCTAAAAATTTTTTTTCAACCACAATCACACCCATATATCATTGCTGCTAATTACACTCACTATAATGTGCTACCATCATCTCTATCCATTTCCAAACATTCACAATCAACCTTACTACAAGTTCTGCTATGGTGTTCAATTTTGACAGAACTTTCCTTGGGAAGCAAAAGGAAACTTGCTCATGCCTTTTATACCTCATACATTTTAGTATTAATTCAACAATTACTTAGGGAAGATTTATTTTAGTTGCCAATCTACATGCTTTCTGTAGGTATCTTTTCCCCATGTATTCCTAACAATCCTTGCTGTCAGTGTGGGTCCCATTTCACTGAAGAGAAAACCTATGCTTCAAGGTCACTGGGAGGCCCATAATTAGATTGGCAACTAGAGGCAATGACTTTATTTACAGGCTTAAAAAATTAATGCTAGTTAACGGAAGGATATTATAAAGAGGATAACTTCGTGGTCTAAAATTGGAAGGCCCCTCCATAGACATTCTTGGGGAGGACTTCACTGCAGTTTTGTAGGAAGTGGAAGATTATATTAGTCAGCTCATCAGCACCCTAACTCTTCCCAGGGTTGGTAGGAAAATTCTGGTAGGTCACCTAAGGGTCTGAATATGATCCTAATTATTTTAATCGGTTAAAAATGCCTGTTATTCTCTGATTCCTGGGTATTACATGCAGTCACTGCCCTGCTGTTTCTGGGTAGGGAACACTGTCTATCACTGGTGTCCACCAGACACTTTTCCAGCACATCACGACAGGAGCATGGATGGGGGCGGGTGGCTGAATTCTGTGGGTGGTGACCAGCAAAAATAGTTCTTTTCTGTGAGAAAATTTATGTTGGGAATTGCAGGTATTTAGTGCCAGCTAAGCAGAAAGTGTTTTGCCCAAAGGGAAAGAGAAAAACACTGTGGCTTAACATGTATATGTGGTAATAATGATACTACCATTTATTGCAGACCTACTCTGTGCCGGATCCTTACGCTATTTGTAAATCTTCCGTCTCTGCAGAAGAGGATCATGGGCTAACTGGCCAGGTCAAGGACGGTCCTACACAGAGTAGAAAGTGAACTCAAGCACTCGCCTGCTCAGCCTGGGCTCCGGGAACCTAGCTAGGGTCTCTTCTTCTTAGTATTGCAGTCCTCCCCTTTGAACCAATTACTGCTTGCAACCAAATCCACCTCTATAAGAATATTGGAAAACGTTTCTGAAATGAGATTGTCATCTTCAGGGAAAATAAGAAAGGCTGCCTAGATTCTAAATATGGGAAAACAGTTATACAAGCTCTAAAAGTCATATTCCACTATTTCCTACCTCAGCACTAACTCCTACAATTCTTGTTGTTCTGTGTTAAAATAGTCTACAAAGAAACAAATTTAAAATAGTTTGGTCAAAGGAAATACATTTATAATTTGATACAGAATTTAATAGAAATAAAAAAGCAACCTTCTGTTCCCCCTTTATAAACTGATAGCTGCTAGAAGTTACTAGGATGGATTTCAATATAAGAAATGATAACTCGAAATTGGTTTTCAAAGCTCTTAATTGCAGGTCACTTGTAATTCTCCATAGATTGCCTCTGATTACCTGTATATTTGCTCATGTATGTGCATATTACTATGAAGAATAAGTGTGATTATTTTACTGGGAAAGTCAAATCAGTGATATACAATCAGTGATAGTAATATTATTATTTACTTCAAATGGCTCAGTCGACTTAAATTTTCTCAGTTTGCTTCTATCACGTCTATCTACTCTCATCCCCCCTTCTCTTTAGACTATAGAATTTTAGAAATGAAAAATCCATATCCTGGTGACCATAACTAATTTTGAGGATTACACTAAAGCCACTGAAAGTTGCAGAGATTTCAACTAAATATTTTGTATCAAAAGATTTAAAAAATAAAGAAAAAAGGAACATCCATGCCTTTTAGAAGTGAAAGACTCTAAATTGTTTGGATTCAGTTAATTTGGGCCTTAAAATGTTTTTGCTTAGCTAAATAAATGAGACAGTCTTCGGTTCTAGTGTTGCCTCCACAGCTTACTAGCTTGGCCTCTTGGGCAGTCTCTTTATGGCCTCCATTTTCTAATCTGTAAAAAGGAGCGAAATAGGCAATAGAGTATTTGTGAAGATTAAATGGGTTAATGAGGGTAAACTGCTTAGAATCATGCCTAACACACAGTAAACTTTTAAACAATATTAAAATATTTATTTTTTATTAAATATTAAAAGCATTTCTTTCAGAAATGCTCTGTGTCTTTATTGCAAAGACATCAGCCTAGAGGGATAAAAGCTGGCGCTCTTTTGTAAGCAGTAGCTTCCTCTCGCAGGGCACGTGCTCTCCTATTGACTCAGTTCTAGCCCCAGAAGGGCTCGCATGAACTGCAGTAAATTAAGGCCTTTGATACTTCTGCTAAGGAGAAACATCTTCAGAGCCCCTACCAGGCTATCCTTCTATTTTAAGCTGATGCCGGTTCAAATGGGTCATAGAAGTTCTATACGCCGGAAGAAGAATGCTGCTCTTTTTTTTTTTTATTTTTTTTTATCTGTTTTCACTTATTTGGGGGAAGTTCGGCTTCGCGGTGACGGCCGGGCAGAAGTAGATGAAGGCAGCTGAGGTGTGCGCTCGTGTCACTCCCCTTTAGAGAGCAAAGAATCCAGTAAGAGCAGCAATTACGCGAAGCTCTAATCTGGGAAAAGTTTATTTCCTCTCCAGCAGCCGCCGGGAAGAGGCTGGAGTTCCTGGGTCTTGAACCGGGTTTCTGGAGAGCCTGAGGCGCGGTGGGGGTGCTGGTAGTGGGGTTCCAGAGCAGAGAGAGTGGCGATTGGTTGCGCCTCATTACTTTGCCGCTCCCATTGGCTTAGCACTTGGAGCCAGGTTGTTATTGGCCGCTGGCCTTGTCCCGCGGCGGCGTGTGGGCGGGGCTAGGCGCGGGAGCCGCTAGCTGTCAGTCAGGCGGGCCTGCCCTTCGCGGCAGGTTCTCGCTGGAGGCGGGAGTTTCCTTTCGCAAATAGACTCACTTTTCGCGTTCTGAGCGCCGGGCAGAGGTGTGGGAGGGTCGCCACTTTTAGGCGTACAGTCGGGAGGGAGCTCTGGAGGACAGAGCGACGGGGGAACCAGCGGGAGGCAGAGGGGAGAAAGCAGGCGAGGGAATTCTGGGCGCCGCCTGCCCAGTGCGGCGGGGAGCGGCGGCACCAGCGCGGTGCATCCTCAGCCATCTGCTGCTCCCCCAGAGGGACCAGGGCAGCGGTGCAGGCGCCATCGGGAGGTCACACGTGACCCTTGGCCACCCAGGTGTGAGCTGTGAAGAGGACTCAACAGACGGCGGGGCCAACTTGTTTAGTTCCAGAAGCAGCGTGGCGCTCGCTCTGGGTTGAGTGACCTTCCTACAAAAGATGAAAGCAGAACTTCTGTCATCCTGCGACTGTAGTTTAATTCAAATTAGGTGTAACCACTGTAACAGACAACTTGTTAATGCCCTTGGCTTGCAGACTATACGAGGACCCTTCAAAGAGGGACAGAGATTGGATGGACTATATGTATGGATGTAACTCCTTTGAAGGCACTGATTTTATATCGAAGGCGATAAGTTTTAATTATTGAAAATTTAAAATGTCATGTAAATAGCAGATAAAAACTAAAGCACAAGTTTCTTAAAGATATAAAGGCGATGGCATAGAAGAGATATTTAGTAATTTGAATTAAACAGATTAAGAGAAATGTTTTCATGTGCGTAATGAGGAACTTAATTAAGAGTAATATATATTAAATATCCAAATATCATGAACATTCTCTGCTTTTTCCTTTCTGTTTACGCTTTTGCATAATTCTGTATTGTAGGAAATAGCTACAAATACACATTTCCTATTTTTAATGTTGAACGTACTGTAATGTTCCTGGAAATTACTTTAGAGAATAATTTAAAACCAGTGTCCTGAAGGTAGAGGAATATGTAACTGAGAACTCAGATAAAAGACTGTCTCTATGTGGAGGCAACAGGGAGGAGAGTAGCTGCACTAGTCATTTGGAAAAGGGAAAACAAAAACAGCTGATGAATGTCAACATGGAGGGGAAGTCAAAGGCCGGAGGTTTTACACCTGTCCACCAGACCGTGGGGCAGACACCGTTTCGCCCACTGAGGCCCTTCTTGCTCCCTCTAAGGCGCCCTCTTGCGGCTGCCCCTGTCCCTCCCCGCAGAGCGGCCCTGTAGCCCCTTTCTCCTGGAGCGCTGCCAGACGGCTCTCATCCTAGAGCGCTAAGGTGGAGGGACTCCTTTGAGTGACCGCCTTAACGTCCCCCCCCCACATAAAATAAAATAAATCCGATATTCCATGGCAAGGATATTTGAATAGGAGACACGAAACTCTAGAGATCTGAGTAGAAAGCCTTAGGTGGTAATGTCTTATGTGACAAAAGATATAGTGGAGATGCAATAAAAGATAGCTTTAGATAAGAACATAAATCAAAGATTATTTTTAATCGCTTTTTCTTCATTTCTGACAATTGGAAGAAATACTAGATTTTATACTTGATACTGAGCAGTTGATTGCTGAATGATCACCTTATGGTAAGTGAAGACATGACCAGGTCAGATTCAAGCTCACTTAAGTGCATTGGACCATAGCAGAACACATCTGTGAGCAATAAAATGCTTTCAGGTATGCCAAAAGTCAGTCCAATGAGAAATGAGTCCATGTAGGATGTCGCATTTTATAACTTTCTGATTTTTAGAAAGCAGAAGAAATGTCTTAGTAACCAAGTAGACATAGAGAAAAGGAACTACATTGGGAGGGTTTTGGGATAGGTTTTCTGAATTATTTAACGTTAACATGCTTAAACATGGTCTGAGGGTATTGGCTTTGCCGTCCATAGATGCTTGTACATATCCCGTGTCTTACAGTTGTTTCCAAGATCAACTGTAATATATTGTCTTGAACTGCTAGTTGTATACTTCCTGATATTCATATTGGCCGCTATTCTCCTCATGAGGTGAAAAAAAAAAAAAGAAAAAGCTTTGCCTTGAGGTTTCCTTGTCAGCACTTAGTTCATTAAATCTTCATTATCTTATTTAATCATTATAACAAACAATTTTACAAAAAAAGGAAATGAGGCTATGTTGCACAGCCAGCTGGAAACATTCCAAGTTCACTTGTGGATCCATTGACTCCACAGTGGCACTCTCAACATTCTATATGTCCTCCTTAAAACACTGTCATCTGTTGTAGGAGGTGTCCAGAAATCCAGTTTGAATCCTTTATAATGTATCCAAGGAATGTTTTACAGGAGGATGATGAGGTTTATCGAAAAATCAATGGGTCAACAGGCTTTGTCAGCTGGAACCGAGATTAATTTAGAGACCATTTTGGCGCGTTATGTATTTGAAATCATTTGAATTCTGGTAAATGCTCATAAAATTGTTTCAGCCCATCCTAGTCTGGCTTGGTCTTATTAACACAAAGATGTGTATCTAGAGGTGAGTCTAGAATGACCTAATGTGATCTTGAGGGCCCTAGGAAGGAAGGTATGATGGTCTTATTGTTCAGGACTATTGTGTACTGTGAGAGATCACCCAATTCCCAAGTTAAGACCTAAAAAAATTTCCAGTATCCTAATATTCCTTGGGATTGAAGATCATCTGTAGTATGGTTCAGTCATTTTGCAAACTCTTTTCACATGTAGTAGGCTGGATTCCTGAGACTCTGATCCCAGCAGGTGCGGGGGTTGGGCCTGGGTTGGCCTAAAGCTGCTCTGCTAAAGGTGGAACTGATGATTACCAGAAAGAGAGAAATCTAAATAGAATGCCAGGCATATTACCAACTAGAAAGGGCCAGGGTGAGGCAGAATCGCAGCAGACACGAGGCAGCAGAATGGAACCAAATCAGAACAAGAATATTGGGATGGAGTGGAGGAAATGGTGAAGGAGTAAGACCTTGAATGATTGGAGCTTGAATATAAGCATTTTTTAAAAAGTTAATTTTCCAGTTTAAATAGGTAATACATTCAAAGTTCAAAGATCAAAACTGTAGAAACAAATATATATTTAGGAGTCTTAATCCCATCTCATTTCTGTCCATTCTTGATTTTTTATTTTTTATCCATAGGTAATTACTGAAGGTAGATTTATAGTAAAGCTGTTCTAGTTTGCCAGCTGCCAGAATGCAACATACCAGAAACAGAATGGCTTTTAAAAAGGGGAATTTAATAAGTTACTAGTTTACAGTTCTAAGGCCGAGAAAATGTCCCAATTAAAGCAAGTCTATAGAAATGTCCAATCTAAGGCATCCGGGGAGAGATACCTTGGTTCAAGAAGGCCAATGAAGTTCAGGGTTTCTCTCTCAAGTGGAAGAGCACATGACGAATACAGTCAGAGTTTCTCTCTCATCTGGAAAGGCACATGGTGAACACGGCATCATTTGCTCGGTTCTTCTCCTGGCTTCCTATTTCATGAAGCTCCCCGGGAGGCATTTTCCTTCTTCGTCTCCAAAGGTCGCTGGCTGGCAGACTCTGCTTCTTGTGGCTATGTCGTTCTGCTGTGCTCTCTCTGAATCTCTTTCTTTCTCCAAAATATTTCCTGTTTTATAGGACTCCAGAAACGTATCAAGACCCACCCAAATGGGTGGAGACATGTTGTCACCTAATCCAGTTTAACAACCACTCTTGATTAAATCACATCTCCAGGGAGATGATCTGATTACTGTTTCAAACATACAGTATTGAATAGGGATCATTCTGCCTTTATGAAATGGGATTTAGATTAAAACATGGCTTTTCTAGGGGACATACATCCTTTCAAACCAGCGCAAAAGCTCACTGGCATGAGTTCCTTCTAAGACTTGTATCTAATTTTGTGCTCTCTTTTGTGATAGAGAATCCCCCAAATTCTATTCACTTCAGACCCCACAAAACCTGGATTTGGTCTTTGAAATCACTTATTTGGTTTCTTATATACTTTCTTTTTGTAAGTCTAAGCATGTAAGAATGGATATATTCTTATTTTCCTCCCTTTCTTAAATGAAATATTTACTATATACTGTTCTCTATTGTCCTTGTTTTTTTTTTCCCCACTTGAAAATATACTCTGGAGGTTTTTCCATGGCCATTCTAGGAGAGAATGGCCACCTTCTCCTCCTCCTCCCCCCTCTTTTCCCCTCCTTCCTTCCCCCCCCCTTACTACTGCTTAGTATTTCATTGTACAGGCATAGGTAGATTTATTTAACCACTTCTGTTTGTGGATATTTGGGTTGTTTTCAGTTTTTATTATTATTAAATTGAATGCTTCAATGAATAGCTTGTGCTAAGTGATTTTGTAGGTGGAGTGCAGGCATTTTTTAGACATTGTCACTGCTTTTGGCTACCATAGAGAAGGAGCCATTGAAGACACTGAGCTCACCAGGACAGTTAGGAGATGGCTGACTGGCTGACTGCTCAGTCTGCTCCTTCTCTCCTTGGTTGGAAGACTGAGATTCACCTTTACTCTTGATCATGCTCTGCACACAGGGAAACAACAATGGAACCTCACCCCATTCTTTCATTCTTTTTTTCACTTGAGAGACCTCCAGCCTTAGAACCGTGCTTCTCCAGGCTAAGCAAAAGAGTAATTCTTATGTTAGGTGAACATGGAAAAAGTATGCATTTGCATGCATATGCATTTGAACTTTTAAATTTCTTTCTGATGAAAACTATCAAGTGTTGATTTCTCCTGTGATGTATATTATTAAAAAATACCTTCCATCTCCCTACCCCATATTATTGACAGCCCCTTCCAATATGAAAAAATTAGACTGGCCGTAGCCCAAAAACGCCTAAAGAGAGGGATAGAAAGATCAAAGGTGATGGTGGAGTTATACAGAGAAGGTAGGGTTCAACAAACGAATATGATTGCTGAACCATTAAATTGATATCTTTTTTAGTCTCCAGTATCTTAGAGCAGCTAAAGAAGTAAAAACTTAAAAATGTGGAATTGTAACACACACTAAACTCTGAAGTCTGTTCTACAACTAATTGTTGTGCTGTACTTTGAAATTTATTGCTTTATTGTATATATGTCATTTATCACAAAAAAAGAAAAAGAAAGTTGATTGTAATGATAAAAAAATATTTATTCCTTCTAGCTTCCTATATTCTGGAGCAGTTAGAAGGTAAAATCTGAGAGGATGGTATGGTAGCCCATGACAAACTCTGGAATCTGTCCTGTAACTACTTGTTGATGACTGCTCTGAAAATTATTGCTTTTTTCTTTCTTTGCTTTGTATATATGTTACATTGTACAATAAAAAAGTAAAAAAAAAAAAAACCTTATGTAAAACCATCTTTCGGATTATGATTCAGACCTGTAACTAGATGAGTGGAGCATGAGCCTATGGTAAGTAGCAGGTACTAAGCACAGCCCACACCAGCTGTAGGATAGTGGCGAACACTCCAGTAGGGAAACAAACAAATGCAAATGAGATGCACTTGGCCATGGAACAAAGATGAAAATGACATTCACTTGTAAATGAGTTTTCTGTGTTTGATGTAAACAGAATGACATGTATTTTACAGGAAGACCTCTATGACCTTAGGACAGTTGTTGAATTCATTACGTGGAACTGCACGTTTTTGACATTTTATCATTAATAGTGTGTCTCATGATATAACCATCTCTAGGTTTTAAATTTATTTAGAAGCCTTTCCATGATCTTCTGTCCTAAGAGATGGTCTGTGAATTAAAGTGAGATGCTTATCACTGACAGGTTAAATGCCCTGGAATAAAACCTGAATCTGACCTTGTTCTAGAATAAGTGAGCAGTTTGTTCATTAGAACTTGGAGTCAAGAGAAGAAAACTAACTTCTCAGCTTCGCCTTTCATTACTGGATTTTCTCCAACTTAAACGTTTGCTCAAACATTAGATTTAGGTGATTGATAGGCAACTTTGCTTTCTGAGTCTTATTCATCTTTCAAGCCCTCTTCTCTGTAGCCTTCTCTGATGGAACTGGCCCAAAGTGGTCCTTTCCTTCTTTGAGCTTCACAGCAGGTGGTCTGTAATACTATCAGCCATCTATTTTGTCAAATGTTGATATTGGGCATGGATTATCTCATTCACTTTTTTTTAAAAGTGAAATTCAAATAACATGAAATTAACCATCTTAAAGTGCACAATCCAGTGGCATTTAGTACATTTACAATATTGTGCAACAAATACTTCTATCTAGGTCCAGAATGTTTTCATCACCCCAAAAGGAAACCCTGTACCAATTAAACAGTCACTCTGCATACCCCAATACCAGACCCCCTAGTAATAGCAATTCTGCTTTCTGTCTAGATTTACCTATTCTGGATATTTCATGTAAATGGAAGCATATGATAAGTGACCTTTTGTGTCTGGCTTCTTTCACTTAGCATAATGGTTTAAGATTCATCCATGTTGCAGCATGTATCTATATGTCATTCTTTATTACTGAATACTATTCCATTGTATGTACAACACATTTTGTTTATCCATTCATCAGCGGATAGAGGACATTTAGATTGGTTTGACCTTTTGGCTATTGTGAATAGTGCCGCTATGAACATTTATGTACAAGTATTTGAATGCATATATTCAGTTCTTTGGGGAATATATTATGAGTGGAATTGCTGGGTGTTTTGGTTTGCTATAGCTACCAGAATGCAATATACAAGAAATGGAATGGCTTTTAAAAAGGGATTTTATCAAGTTGCAAGTTTACAGTTCTACAGCCATAAATATGTCCAAACTAAGGCAATCAGGGAAGATACCTTGACTTAAGAAAGGCCGATGGGTCCAGAACACCTCTGTCAGCTGGGAAGTCGTGTGGCTGGCTGCTGCTGGTCCTTTGCCTTCTGGTTTCATACAGTGTCCCCACAGGTGTTTTCTTTCTGCAACTCCAGAAATCTGCGTCTCTTGTTGGCTTTGTTGCTTCTGAGGTTTCTCCAAAATATTTCCTTTTTTAAAGGACTCCAGTACTAATCAAGACCCACTTGAATAGGCGGAATCATATCTCCATCTAATAAAAAAGCTACACCCACAGTTGGGTGTGTCACATCTCCATGGAAACAATCCAATCAAAGTTTCCATCCCACAATATTGAATTAAGATTAAAAGAAATATGACTGCCTGCACAAGGTTGGATCAGGAGTAAGGACACAGCTTTTCTGGCATACATTACAGCTTCAAACTGGCACACTAGGATGTACGGTAATTCTACATTTAATTTTTTGAGGAGCCACCAAGTTCTCATTTATTTTAAACATATCTTGGCATAAAACTTTAAACATAATAGGTATTTGACAAATATTTAAGAATTGTTGATTAGACACTCTCTGAATTTTTCATTCTTCTGAAAATGAGAGCCTGTCTCATGGAAGGGAGTATATCAGCTGTGGTTACAAGGACCACTAAGATTTTCTCAAGCTTCTCATAGACCAGTGGAGGAGTCAAGCATAGGAAATAAATTGATAACATGATGTGGTGAGTATAGTGTTGCACATAAGCACAGAAGAAGGGGACCTCCTCAGGCAGAGAGAAGAGGGTGAGGGAAGGGATGGAAGAGCACATGGGAAGGACTTCTCAGAGGAGGTAAAACCTGGACAGAATCTTTTTCTAAATATATTTTTATTGATAAATATCCACACACATATAATCCAACCATATTATACAATCAATGGCTCACAATATCATCACATAGTTGTGTATTCTTCACCATGATCATTTTTAGAACATTTGCATCACTCTAGAAAAAGAAATAGAAGAAAGAAAAAGAACTCATACATCCCATATCCCTTACTCCTCCCTTTCAATCACCTATAGTATTTAAATCTACTGATTTGTACCTTTTATCTCTCCTTGTTATTTATTTATTTTCTCCTTTTTAAAAACTTATCTGTCCATAACTTAGATAAAAGGAGCATCAGACACAAGGTTTTCACAATCATACAGTCACATTGTAAAAGCTATTATAGTTATACAGTTTTCTTCAAGAATCAAGGCTACTGGAACACAGTTCAACAGCTTCAGGTACTTCCCTCTAGCCACACCAATACACCATAAACTAAAAAGGGATATCTATATAATATGTAAGAATAACCTAAAGGATAACCTCCCAACTCTGAAATCTCCCAACCACAGAGATTTTATTTTGTCTCATTTCTGTCTTCCTCTTTTTGGTCAAGAAGGCTTTTTCATTCCATGATGCTGGGACCTGGCTTATCCCCAGGAGGAACTGTCCCATGTTGCCAGGAAGATTTATACCCCTGGGAGTCATATCCCACATAGGCGGGAGGGCAGTGAGTTCACCTGCAACATTGACTTAGAGAGAGAGGCCACATCTGAGCATCAAAAGAAGTTCTCCGGGGGTGACTCTTGGGAATAATATAAGTAGGCTTAGCTTCTCCTTTGCAGAATAATTTTCATAGGGTTGAACCCCAAGATTGAGGGCTTAGCCTTTTGAATTGGTTGTCCCCACTACTTGTGAGGATATCAGAAATTACCCAGATGGGGAAGTTTAATATTTTCTCCTTTCTCCCCAGTCCCCCAAGGGGACTTTGCAAATACTTTTTATTCTTTGCCCAAATTACTCTGGGATATGTTGGGGCATCACACTAACCTGTACAAACCAACACGATCTCATTCCCTATTCAAGATTCCATGTAATTATGGTGTTCAAGTAAACTGATGGATGGAATCTTAAAAGAGCAACAGCAGCCATGTGGGCCAAGGTTAAAGGCAGATGGAAAAGCATTTCCAACAAAAGGGTGCCATAAGCAGAGACTGATTGGAGGAGAACCATGGCTGTCCATGAGGAGTTCCAGACAGTGTGAGGGGGAAAGGAGCAGGCCAGCAGTGCTGAAAGATGAAAGTCCATCTGGGAGGAAGTGCGGTGTATCAGGTAAGAAGGTACATGAGCTTTGGAGTTAGGCAGAACCAAGTTTGCATCCTGAGTCTGCATCTTCCTAGCTGTGGGGCCTTGGTCAAGTTATTTAACCTCTGGATATCTCAGTTTCCTCATCTTGAAAGTGGAAACTATGGCATTATGTTTAAAATGTTCTTTGGAGTGTTAACTGAAGTAATGTTTGCAAAGTGTTTATAGCTCAGTGTCAGGCATGGGGTAAGCATTCAAAGCGTATCATAACTGTTTTAGCGTAAGGATTATTTTGACTAATTGTATTGGAGATACTGGAAGGTTGCACGGAGGCCGTGATGAGAGGGACTCTGGGAGGTTTAAACTGGCACTGATAGGTAGTTTTGCATTGCAAGAGGACCGATCTGGAGGCAGGGAGACAAGTTAGGAGGCCATCACAGTCTGTACTTCAGGTGACAGACAATGAGGGCTAGTGATAGTAGGGATGGGGAGGAGAGCACAGAGCTAAGAAACACTTAGGTAGTAACAGTGACAGGATTTTGGGACTGGATGGTGGAGTATGAGGAAGAGTAAGGAATCATGTATATTCATGATAGGAGAGTTCCAAAGTGTTCAGTAGTATTGCACAGTGTTGATGGGTTACTGGCAAGGGAACTTTAGGCTAAGATGTTCTTAGAGGTGTTCTGTTTAAGAAACATGGTCTAAAAAAGAAAATAAGAAAAGACTGATAGAATTGACTATATAAACAACAAAAGCTCATCTTACCCCCACCCAAAACAAAAACAAAACAACTAAACTAAAGATAACAGTTAAAGTCTAGGAAAATATTAATTTTCCCAATAACAAGGTAATAGTAATATATAAATAGCTCGTTAAAATTTATAAGAATGCTTCATATTTCCAGGAAATAAATGGTAAATGGTAAGAATTTAATCAAGTCACTGCTAAGCATACATGTTCTTTACCATAGAATCAAAGATATGCACATTAAAATAGCTTTAAATATTAAAACTAGGAAAAAGTTTAAGAAAACAAAGTGCTAGCAATGTTCTGAAATAAATATAAGAACATGTTGCAGATGCCACTGTAAGTTGATACAACCATTTGTCAGCACTATGGGAATATTTTGCAGGGCTCTCTATATGTTTATATTCAGTACTCATATATCTGAGACTTAATTCTAGAGAAACAATTGACTGATTTAATGAAACACAAAGGTATATGCACATGCTTTTTTCACTGCAGCATGAGTTCTATAGCAAAAAGAATGTGATTATTTAGAAAGCATCGATATTATGGCATAATACGAATTAATGTTAAAATGAATATTAATATAAAACATGGAAAATTGTTTGTGCACATATTAAGTGATAAAAGCTGAATGAAAATGTCCATTATGATTGCAGTTACTTAAGAATATGTATTTGTATAGACAAAGATAGAAAGTAATACACAAACATGAAAATAGTTGAGGTAGGCTTATGTGTATTCTCTTTCTCATTGCCTTTGTTTTTACTTTAGCAAGTTTAGTCCTATCATCTGTATTTAATAATTGCTAACATTATGCCAATTTGGCTTTATCTCTTTTCTCAGCTGACTTATTTTGAGTAAATTAAAGCTATCATGACATTTTACTCCTTAATACTTTAGACATTTTCCCCCATAACCACTGTACATACTACCAAATATTAACAATTCCTTAATATCATCTGGTTCGCAATCCAAATTCAAACTTCCCCAATTTATATTTTCTTTTCAAAAATGAAACAACTTGATAAAACTACCCGTTCCAGTGGGATCGTTCACTGCTGTGTGGAGAGTGAGTGGATTCCAGGCCCCTGGTGCTATGACGTTGGTGGGCTCAGAGGGGTTGGCCATCAGCCCTCTGGGCCTTTCGGGAAGAGGCTGTAGGGAAGGAAGACAGACAGCTGGCTCAGAGACAGTCGGCTCCATCTGCAAGTAGAGCTGCCTCTTTTTTCCTGCCCTCTGCTCTTGGGAGCCTGGGGCACAGGCTTTTAGACCCTTGGAGCCAGCTGGCAGCGAGTTGTGGGAAACTGGCCAGCAGCTCTGTGCTCAGGGTGAGGAACCTTGGAACATCTTCTTTGTCCAACCATTTGTGGAAGGTCCCAAGATTTCACACAACCCTCCCAACTTAGCTTGGTGCTGCCAGCTCCTAAACGCCTGGCTGAGTGAAAGTGAACCTTCTTTACAGTTCGTGCAAAGAACCATCTTTTCTTTTTGATTAGCTAGAACTTCTGACTTAAATCAGGCCTTAAAAAACAATCAACAGTGAAGAACGTGAGAACCTAATAAAGTTATTAAGGCTGTCATGTAACTTCTGTTAAAAAAAATAAAAAACATAAAGACCAACCAAGAAACATTGACTTATGGCTGTTTTCTAAAATTTACAGAAGTAGAAAGAATGGTAACATGAGCCTCCCAATGTTTTACCATTCTTATTTCATTTGCTTTTGCTTAAGTATTCTAAAATAAATTCCTAACATTGCATTATTTCACCTGTTCGTACTTTACACCTGATACAATTATCATCTAATACCCAGTATGTTGAATTTTTAAAATATCTTTTTACAGTTGAATTTGTTTGAGGTGGGATTTAAACAAGGTCCATTCATTATGCTGGTTTATGTTTCTACAGTCTTAAAAATTTATAATGACCCCACCCTCCCCACATTATTATTCAAAGAGACCAGTTCATTTGTCCTGTAGAATTCCCTTTTTGTTGTTGTTTGTTTGTTTGTTTTGTTTTGTTTTTAAAAACACATTCTTCTACTCCTTGTATCTTCTGTGAACTGGTAGATCTAGAGAATTAATTGCATTAAGGTTCAGGTTTCTTTATTTTTTCCGTTTTGGTGGGGGAGAGCAAAAATACTTCATAGATGGTGCTGTATACCAATTTATTGGGTCACATTAGGGGTAGCATAATGTTTGCATGTCCCATCTTCAGTGATGTCAGGATTGATTATTGGATTCAAGGGGGAGTCATCATCTTTTCAACTAATGGTTTTACATCAGTCAGTGATGAAGCTTGCCTAGATCCATTCTTTCATTAGTGTGCAAAATATTTATTTTCTAATTTTATCATTTCTTCTGCATTTATTATTTCTTTTAACCTCAGGACTGGGTAGCTAGTTGCATTGCCCAATTCACTCACACTTCTCCTAGAAGGGGGCTATGACTGAGCTCCTGGCAAGGTGGGAACAGGCCTGCTTTAATTCTGATCCTGCTTTGAGAAATGGTCTGGAACCAAGGTTTCAGAGGAAGTTTTCTCCCATCCTCTGCTGTAAACTTTGTAGGTAATGATAATGATAAACAATGTCAGCTTTATGCTTTGGCATTGTTTTGACACCTGAGTGATATGACTTGAGGGTAGCTGAACGTCAGCCTGATAAAAATATATTCCTGTTCTCTGGCTATGGTGACACCATGCAATGCGAATATTCTCCCCTAACACTTTCCTGCAGACTTGTAAATTGTAACCAGGATAAGGTATGATGTTGTCTGGAAGCGAGAAGGGGAGAAGCAAAGACTAGCACTTTAAGGTACGTATTGACTGGAATTTGTTTATCTTATTGTTAGCTGATTACCTCTTGTGTCTCTATAGGTCAGCTTGATGAAATGGAACATGAGACTATCAGCTTTAATAAGCGGAAGAAGGTTAGGACTGGTTCAGATAATGTGCGCATATGGCCCTGCTTCAGGGCTTTAAGTGTGGATCTCCAGGAATGAAGACTATTGAGAGGGCAGAAGGCACAGGAGGAAAAAGTTTATACGGGGCAGTACTGAAAACAAATTCCTTGCTTTATACATTTGCTGAGGATGACTCTGCTTAAACCCTCAAAGTAGCATAGAAAGTAAAAACAGGAATTCATTTTCTCTTTTCTTTAGTACCATGTGTGCTGGGAAGCACGAAATGATGGGATTCTAAGTCCTAGCAGCTGTAACAGACTGCTTACTTACTTCTAAGTCCATCACGGGTTAGCAGTAATAAAGCACAAGAAGTTCCAAGGAGGAATTTAAGCAAAATGGAGGACTTGGAAGAATCTGTGGGAAATAGGAAGGACTTACTTTTTTAAAGGTGAAAAATGACAGATTTCTTCTGCAATAGAAGTTCGTTTTGCTGTTTTAGAGAAACAGACCATTTTTTTGTTCTACTTACTCAACAACCAGTTCTAATAAGGAAATCTCAGTATTTTTATCTTTATGATAATTTCAGAAACAGTAGTCCATTTATTCCTAATAATGTTACTGAAAAATACCAGTAATTATATAATGATGACGGAAATCACATTTTTAAGTAACTGAAGAGGGAGATGATTTTTTCTCATTATATGTCCCCAATTTATATGTAATTACCAGTTATAAAAGAACCTTCCTGGTATGCTTAATGACCACCTTTTGTCCTTGCATGAAAAGTCGAGGTTTTTTATTCAAGGTTTTGTTCTACTCAGTTTATTTCTGGCTGGTTGGGGAGATAGAGGCAGCTGTTTTATGACACCTCTCAGAGGCCTTCCTCAGACCGGGGAGCGGATTGCTCTGGAAACCAGCTGGCTGTGTTCTCTGCCTGTCAGACCCAGTGCAAGAAAACAGAATTCGGGCAAACCAGTGGAAACCCGCCGGAACAGAGAGAAGTGGCTCTTGATAAAAAAACATGGGCATTTTACGCCAACCATTTCTAATTACCTGCTACTCCTCTGATTGGCAGATAACACACAATGCATAAACATCTATGTTTTCTTCCCCATTAACTTTGGCTTTATTGGCTACTTCCTCCTTTATGAAACATCCTTTGAAAACAAGGCAGGAAATAGAAGAGAACAAAAAAGATAGGCTTGCCTTTTTCCTATTTTGTGTTGTGATCAGATGGTTATCTGTCTGCTGTCTATACTCTGCAAGAGCAAAAATAATCAGAATACTAATATTTCTTTTAGATTTCCCTTTATGATTTTCTTTCTTTCTTTCTTTTTTTTTAACCTATGTATACCTATAGAGCAACCAATTCATTTTATTTATTTATTTTTTTCACATGGGCAGGCACTGGGAAGCAAACCCGGGTCTCCAGCATGGCAGGCAAGAACTCTGCCACTGCCCCACTGTTGCCCACCCACATTTTATTTTTTGCATTTAATAAGTTCATATCTTATATATCATAGTATCTTTATTAAATTCTTCTGAATATTTTCTAACTTCCCAAATGGAATAATTCTGATGTGCAGAAGAATATGTAGACCACAGTACCTTTTCATATATGATGTTATTTATAGTCATAAAAATCATGCATATGAAATGGCAGGGAAAAATGGGGCCATAAACTTTCCTAGAGATCCAGTGTGCTTGTGTGGACAGTGTTTGAGAAACAAGGCAGACATGCACACACCAAGGAATCTTAGCTCCTCTCGATCTGTTATGAACTTGGGCCATTACAATGTCACTGAGCCAGCACATCCATGGAGCTGGGGCAGCCTTCCTGCATTTTCCTTATAGCAGTAATTGTTTGGCAATGCATTTTGTACATATCTATATTATATATTTAAAACACATCTCAAGGAATTGTTTATGAATCTGAATCAAAATCTTTGCTAAAATGTGAGCTCTGCTAGGACTGAAATGACATAATGCTTTTTTTTTTATCTGCAGAGCCACTCAGCAACAGGAAAACAGGCAATTAATTCATATCTTTTATAGAAAATTAATGAATCATTAATACATGCTTGTTTTTGGCACAGTATTTTACTATTAGATGGTAACCCGTCTTTAATATTTAAGTCATTCAACAATTGCACACGCAGTGTGCAATCCCTTACATGTATTAACTAATTTGATCCTGAAAATAACCCTATGAGGTATTATTATTATTATTCCCCACTTTACAGATGAGAAAACCTAGTAAGCTATTAATTTATTTTGGTTTCCAATCTGTATTCACTCAACAGACCATGTTTTGAGTATCTGCATTGTGCCAGGCACCATTCTGTGTGTTAGTGGGTAAAGTGGTGAACAAAGTCCCTGCTCTCATGGCCAAAGACAAACAGGAACAAACAAGTTAATAAAAAAAATACCAGTGTGAAGTGTTATGAAGGTAACACTGAGTTATGTGACAGAGAGCTACTGGAAGATTTTGTAGACTGGAAGGTCAGAGGGACCTCTTTGAGGAAGTAACGTTTAAGGTGAGATCTGAAGGAACAAAGGAGCCAGGAGTTGAACATCAAGTGGAGGTCCTTTGGGGCAAAAGGCAATGCTAAAGCAAATATTTTTTGGCAGCAATGAGTCTGGTGCTTTAAAGAGAGAAAGGCCTGTGTGACTGCAACTTTAGGGACAAGGGGGAGGTGGTCTGAGCTAAGACACCTGAGGTAGGCAGAGGCGAGGTCAGTTAAGGCTCTATATGTCAAGGCAAGGATAATAAATTTTGTTCTAAGTGTGGTGGGAAGCTATTTATAAAGTTTCAAGCAGAGAAGTGATGTTTTAAAAAATACTTTGGCCTCACAGTGGAGAAGATATTGTGGAGTGAGGCAAGAATAGAATTGAAAGGCTATCTCAGAAGCAATTGTAGCATTTCAAGAGAGCATTTCAGTGGCTTGAACTATAGTGCTAGCAGTGGAAGTGGTGACATATGGTTGGATTCTGATGTATGTTTTGGAGACAGGAACCAAAGCACTTGCAGAGAGACTTCATGTTTAAGGGGAAAGAAGGAGATGAATCAATGTTAACTTCTAGATTTTAGGCTTGAAAACAAGGTAACTGGTGGTGTTCTTTACTAAGATGTGGAAGGCTGGGGGAGGATCAATTAGGGAAATGGGGCAGCAGGAGCTCTTTGTGATTTATGATTTTTCCAGAAGGGCTTAGCAAAGAACAGGATTAAGAAAATACGAATGATTGGATCATTCTCTATCTGAGGAAGGCAGTTGAGGAAGTAGGTGGCAATCTCGCAGATGCACAGGGAGGAAATATGTATAGGTGATGTACTTGGAGTAGAGGAAGGGTTGATGCATTGAGAGTTATGATAAAATCCAAGAGTGTGTGTGCAATCAGTTGGAAGGAAGCTTGAAGGATGAGAGGGGATATGGAGATTGAAATTCCAAACGTGGAGCCTTTCTAGGTGATGATAAACTCATTGGCATGAGTCATTGAAGTGAGATGCAGGTAAACCCTTAGGGACGAAAATGTTAAGTAAATGTGGTACTGTTGGAAATGCTTTTTAAAAAATGTTATGTTGAAGATCCAATGAACAAAAGAGCCAAGGTAGAGAGAAACGAATTACTGGGGGCCAAGATCATTGATGAACAAGGGAAGAAAAGAAATGTATGGCAGTCATGAGGAAATCTATTGGGTGATACAGAGACATGGTATGGTACTCAAAGACTTGTGTGGAAGTGAAGGTGCCTGGATGTGGGAGGAAGGTAGGAGAATGTTGTCTCCAAGACCCTTGGAAGAGTAAAAGGATCATTTGTCAATAGAGAGGGCCCTTAGCAGAACTCGGTCCTGGCAGAAGGGAGCAAGGCCTGTTTCAATTAACTTGGAGATGCAAGGAGTACTCTGTTAAGATAGCTATAGGTACCTGCTAAGTAAAGGCAGAAAAGAAAAGATTGAGATGAAGGAGGGCAAGAGAAAAACAGGCTGTGGGCAGGTGTGGAGGTCCTTGAGGTTTTTCAGGGAGAAACTCAGAAAAATATGGGGGAGGGGAGGAGGTTAAAGTACCAGAGATACTTGTATTTAGGGTAGTAGTAAGAGCCATAAAATAACTGCCTAACACTATAGAACTTAGGGGCACAGTTGTTTATTATAACTTGGAAGGATTAAAACCTTAATTCCATATCACCCATTACTCCAATTTACCAGCGACACCATAACCAACATATCCACATTATCCAATATTACCAGTAGTGGAACAAATTGACCTGTGTCCCCTGATGAGATGCACATAGAAGGACCTAACATCATCTATGTAGTACTCTTTCCAAAACTGTTTAACGTGAATCTAATATTGGGAAACACACAAATTCAAACTAAGATGCATTCTTCAAAACAATTGGCTTAGATTCTTCCCAAAGGTTATGTCACGAAGAACAAAAATGGACAAAAAAGCTGAAGAATTGCTCTAGATTGAAGGACCTGAAAGAGACAGGATTCAATGTGTAAGCCTAGATTGGATCCTGGATTGGAAACAAGTAAAAACAATAAAAAATCTTAATAATTAGAAACTAACTATTAAGAACATTATTGGAACAATAAGGGTAATTTGAATGTGGACTGTATATAAGCTAATAATGTGGAATCAATTATACTGAGTGGAATAATTATACTGAGATTATAAAGGAGAATGTTTTTTTCTTAGAAGATGCATGCTAAAGATTTAGAGATAATATGTTGAAACTGACTATGTATCTATACT